>MU866301.1:0-53296 GCA_033296915.1 Triangularia setosa | reverse complement strand
GTTTAACAAATGGGGTTGCGTATTTTATTCAAATTTAAACCTATGTAAAACCACTGTTAAAAACAAATAAATTTTTAAACGCCTTTAAAAAAAAACCCCCCCCCCCCCCCCCCCGGTCATTCCGTTTTATAGCAATATCGATATCATAAGTCCATCTCGGCAATGATCAACAGCCGTTGCCACCACCAAGTGTTCTGGCCAGACCCAGCCAACTTCCTTGGGACTCCCAAAGTGCCGCAGCTGACATCTGCATCCCAGCCTATTCTCCCCCCACCATCATTTAACATGGCACTAGTGGAAGGCTTTTCAGCCTCACCCTCGTCAACTGCAAGTCTTATTCGCCAAGGCCCCGGCTCGCCGCGTTTGGATGTCCCTTTTGGGGAATTCTTTG
Organism: Triangularia setosa; assembly: GCA_033296915.1. Taxonomy (NCBI): domain Eukaryota; kingdom Fungi; phylum Ascomycota; class Sordariomycetes; order Sordariales; family Podosporaceae; genus Triangularia; species Triangularia setosa. The sequence continues at coordinate 52,905 of MU866301.1, read as the reverse complement.
GATTCGAGATGGGCCTGATAGTTAGCCACGAACAATTGGATCGTTTGGTTCGGCCTGCATCAATGAGGGCGGGGTTGGGTGATGGGGAAGCCACATTGGTGCCATACTGAGGGGATGGGAGGATCTGGATGCAGGAAGACTTTGGGGCCTTTTGCGACCGATGAGACAGGAGTTGGGGAGGAGGGTTATAAAAGATGATGCGGAAACCTGCCCCCGCGCTGAAAGGCTGGCTTTCAGGTTCTGGTGGCTGTCGATCGTTATCGCTTACGCCGCCAAATTGGAGAGGATGGGCCTCCAACAACAACTTGCGCTGGTTATCACTGCGGTGATGGGTTGGTTGGCTTTAGTTGGTGGGTCCCCGGTCTCGACTCGGGATGGAAATGCGGCGGTGGTCTTGCTAGATACCAGTCCGGTTGGTTACGGGCTGCTTCGATACGCTTCTCCAGATTTTCGACGAAGTTTGCTGGGAGAAGAGGGCGGTGTTCCGGGGGGCCTCAGTAAGAGACAGTGTACTGGCCAGCTTACTTGTCTTGGATGGACTAACGTCTGCTGTCCGCGCGGAACTACATGTTGCAGCATAACAACCTGTTGTAATGTTGGGTATGGTTGTTACAGTGGGTATTGTTTGAAGGATACGGTGTAAGTCTATATTGTGTCTCCATCTCAAATATCAAGTTGGATGAAGTGGCCGGTACTAAGTTCATTGTCGTTCTCGCAGTTACACGTTAACTACATCCATAACTGTGTGGACCACTCGGTACTCGACCTACACAGACTATGAAACATCCTATTCGACCTACGTATCCCTGTCATATGACTACACCACAATCACAGTGCGGTCAAAGAATGGCGTAGCAACATCGACGGAATGGACAACTGTCACTCGAGAAGCAGCTAAACGGCGGCAGTTGGTAGCTCCGACACCAACAAGCACAGCTTTGGCCGTCGGCGTCCACACTCCTTTGCCTACCAAGCCACCAAGATTGGAAGACCTTGGAGCGGCAACAATGGAGCTGTCACCAAATCATCCTGGACTTGTCAGACGTATCTTGGAAAGGGCTGGTGTGGTAGAGAAGAGGGCCTCAACAGCTTGGATAACCGTCTTCCCAACATGGACGACAACGTTTTGGTATTATCGCACGTCTTGGTATTACAGCTACGTCACCAGCGTTCGGTACTCGACCATCACAAGCACGAAGATCATTTTTGACGGCGCAAGCTCGACGACGACTGTCCAATCAACGACAACCATCTATACCCAGAAGCCACCGCCCGCGCAAACACCACCTCCCAACAACCCCCCCGCAGCAGATCCCCCTCCGGCGAACAACACTCCCGTCCCGCCCCCAGCGAACGAACCTGCTCCAACCAAGCCCCCCGAGACAGTTACCCTTACCCAACCCCCTCGCCCCAACGACGAAGGAGGAGAAAATAACACGCCCGCCCCTGCCCCGACCCCACCTGCCCCCGACACTACCCCAGTATCAGTAACAGTCTTCCTCACGCCCACCAACATCATCCTCCCCACTGACTCCTCCGCAACCATCAATTTCAAAACCTCCACCTCAGCCGGCACAGTCTTTATCATCACCACCACCGAAGCCCCCACCACTGATCCCGTCGCCAGTACCACCCTCCCCCAGGGCACAGTAGTCGGCATCGGCGTCGGCTCCGCCCTAGGCGGTATAGCTCTCATCGCCGCTCTTATCTTTTTCTTCTTGCGCTACCGCCGAAAACCTACGCCCTCCTCGACAGATGACTCAACTGTCGGCCACAACTCCCAACTTCACCCTGGTGGTGGTGGCGACGGTGGGGGGCATGATAGGGCGCTGTATGGGGTGTTTGGGAGAAAAGAGATGGATAGCCGGTCGCTGAGTGTGACTGTTAGCAGTCCTGTTGTTGGCTCGTCTAGTCCAGGGGGGAATACCGGGGCTGGGACGGTGTCGAGTATGTCACCGCCGCCGCCGAAGGAGACGGGGAGGGGAAGGGGAGGGAGTTATGTCTCGGAGCTGGAGCAGAATGCTGGGAGGCGAACGCCGGGGATGGGGGAGTTGCATGAGACTACAAGGGGGTCAGAGCTTTATGATGGGAGGTATGATCGGGGGGGTTATGGGTTCCAGGAAGGTGGGTGGGGTGCGCAGGAGTTGCCGACAAGGGCGTTTTCGCCTGGGTTGCAGGAGATGCCGGAGGAGGGGCAATACGGGGAGCGGTATATAACGCCAGGAGGACAGGATCGTCCAGTGCCCTATCGACAGTACGATTTGGATGTGAGGCCGCCAGAGATGGGGGAGATGAGGGAGGGGAGTGAGGGGGATCCGTATGGGCTGGGGGATGTGCCTTATCCTAGTCCGGAGCAATTGGCTAGGGGCTATGGACCTGGGGCTGGGCAGGTCCATGGGCATGGTTGGGATGGGAGGTGATGGGGCGGTGTACTGTTCTAAAGTCAGTTCTTTTATGTATTAATGTTTATGATGCTATGAATTCGGAAAATACATCGAGGCTTACCAAGACGGGGGATGGCACACTCAGGCTGGATAGGGTTTGAAGATTGGCAGGGCAACCAGAGGGTGAAGCCAGAATCTTATCTTAATGATCTTATCATGTCATGGATCTCAACTGTCATCTGCGGGGTGTGGCGTTGCACCATAACATCGATGCCGATGACGAAGTGAGCATGTGATGTTTTGGCACGCCCAGCGCTGCGACACCGGTATTGGACGTGACGGCAAACACGTAGGGATATATGTAAGAGACTTTTCATGCCTGGTGTATCTTTCCGTGTGTAACATTCAAGGGCTGTCTCTCCTTGTCAATAAAGTGTGTGAATGTCAAGCTGAAGTGAGGGGTTGATAGCTTCACACAAGGGTATCTAACTCCTAGCTAGCTAGTGTCAGTCAGAAAGGGGTTCTGGTCAACCAAGCTGAATAGAGCTCAGGGAGCTGAACTAGCGTGGCCAGTTCAGCTGGACATGGTACCATGTGCCACCAACGTTGCCACCATGTACAGATATAATGGAGGTTCTCTGGCTTTGAAGGAAGATAGAGGGACAGACAATTCAATCATTTCGGTAGCCATTCCTACCAACAACTCTTCGCCTTGCAACGAGGTGCATCTTCAAGATCTCAGCCTTGATTGCGTGTGCGCAACAGTGAAGGTCTCGGTGGTCACGTGAGTCCGCGCCGACCTCGTGTGGTTGGCAACGACCGCGTGCAGTATCTTTGATGGTGTTGCTTAACAGATGCGGATTGGCTATGGGAAGATTAAGTTTCTTTATTAGCTTCCCGCCGCCCTCCACTGTCAGATATCCGGTGCAGTGCCAACCCATAGTTCTGCGTCGATTGCTTGATGGGCCACAGGGTATTTGCAGCGAGCGGTGGTTGTCCGGCAGCAGCGACTACAAAGTTCCGGCAAACGCCCAACGCCAAGAACCAGTGAATCGGGGCAGCTTTCTCCACCTCCCCAACCTTTCCCCAAGATCTAGCTGACATCTGGGACGGTATCCAACATCGCCCTCATCATCATCAAGGCCCAGCAGCGGCAAGACCACTCTTGAGAGACATCTTGATACCAAGTCTTACGTATCAACAGGTAAGTTAAACATTCCAGAATTTGTTTGGATGAAAGCTGATATCATCTCCTGAAGGTCAACCTAAGCTTCATCATGTACGAATGTGGCGATTGCTCTCGGCGTTTCCCCAGCGGCTGGCGCGCCCGCAACCAGCACTGCGACGCCACCGGTCACAGCATTCCCGACTTCGAGTGCTTTACCTGCGACGAATACTTTGACGACAACTGGGACCGCTCTGAGCACATGCATGATTACTATCATCTTCCCGATGACTACTACGAGTGTGCCAAATGCATCGAGGTCTTTGAGACTAAATCCGAAGTCACCAAGCACGAGGTCGAGCGCCATTACTATTGTGGCGACTGTAATCGGACCTTCAACAACCTCAACAACATCCGAATGCATTTCAATTCTCGCACTCACCGCGGTGAAACGATCAAATGCCCGTTTTGCAAGAGGAACTTTGTGACAGCCACTGGATTGACCCATCATATTGAGAACAGCGCCTGCCCGAACGCTCCCAATGTCAACCGCGAGCAGATGTACAAGCTCGTCCGAAAGGTCGACCCCAACGGCCTGATCTCCAAGAAGCTCATCGGCTGGAAGGAGTCTCCCCAGACCCGTTACGAGGCGACTGATAGGGCTTGGAATGGGGATGGTTGGGAGTGCTACCTGTGTCATCGCGTCTTTGGCAAGCTTGAGAGTCTCAACCAGCATCTCAATTCCCCGGCTCGTATGTATTTTATCATTATTTCACATGTTGATGGTTCCGGAACTTTAGCTAATCAACTGTCACTGCACAGATCAGCAGTCCCTGTACCATTGCCCCAACCCCAACTGTCGGCTCGACTTCAAGATCTTGGCTGCTATCATCAACCACTTGGAGAGCGAGAGCTGCAGTTTCATGCGCTTCGAGCAGGTTCAGAAGAAGATTGGCAACATTGTTAGCGGTGATCGTCTTCTTCATTTTTGAGCGGTCGCCGCACCTAGCTCTCTTTGCTGGATTTCCACGGGCAGTCATATGATGGGTTGTAATTTCGTCACTCGGAAATGTAGTCATAAATTGACGAGACATTCTACCTTGTTGGGAATTACTTGCTTTAGGTTGGCATACCTAAGGATCCGAGGGACTGATTTGGCTACGAAGCAGACTGGCATATCTCGTAGCAACTAGACTGCATAGAGTCAAGATTTGTGCTACGAAATTCATTTCGCTTTCAGTTACTGTTTACCATCTTGTGTTAAAAATCATCGTCCCAAAGCTCACTTGCCTTACCCGATCAGTACATTGTCTTCCTCTCGGTACTCAACCAATAAATCCCTTAGATGCTTAGCTGAGTGGCGAGGCTGAAGCTGGGATTAAATGCAGGAATCGGTATTGAAACGGTAGCATCGCTTAACAAAGGGACGGACGTATCAACTGTGCGCTTCAGGCATTCTAGATATGGCTCTTTTCCAGGTGCATATACCAAGGAAAATACAGCCTTACGCAAGCTTATACTCTCTCTCGATGCTATCCCTTTTACCTTTGGCACTGCCCATTCGTCCAAAACCGTTGCATGAACAAATTTTTGCTGCCTTACGCAGTTAAAACGCTACAAGGCTGCACGAGAGAAGCTAGGATGCTTGGCAGCTGGGTTTAATGGCATTGCCATGCCTATGATAGCCTCAAACGGCCAAGGTATGCTATTCAGCTGTGAAGCCAAAGTATATAAGACAACAGACATTCCCTCTTTTGTCCTTACTCTTTCTTTTCTCACCCCTCACTTCAAGCCTTCGCTTCACACATACTCCTCAACCCTCCAGCAGTCCTCAACAGTTCTAATTTTACCGACCCACCAAGTCAGACCAAAAACACCCTCAGTCAAAATGCAAATCAAGCTCACCACCCTCCTCGTCGCTCCCCTCAGCATCGCCACCATTACTGAGGCCGCTCCCGCTGCTACCACAGCCGAGGACATCTCCCTTAACCCTGTCACCACCGAGAACATCGGTCTGGCCAAGCGCGCAGGCGACCACTGCCGCGGCTCCACCTTTGAGAACCGTGGCTCCGACGCCTCCCCCCTGATCTCCGACTGCCAGCGACTTGCCAATAACCTCTCTGGCAACGGAAGCTTCAAGTACACCAGCCATGACCGACACAAGACTATTGCTAGCTATGGATCCTAGTAAGCTCTTTTTGTTCTTTTTTTTTTCTCTTCTTGTTTCCAAATTGAAGGGATGACGATGTCTGGGTGACGTCGAAGCAGATGAGTATTGTCTCAATAGCCTCACGCTTATTGGTGACTGTCACACGTCAGCCACCCTAGCCTAGAGCACAACTAACAACACAGCGAACTGAAAGCTCTAAGCCAGTTGTTGGAAAGTGAAACGAGCGACGGGTTACCGGCGGCAGCAGCAGAGGCATTATTGACTCGTGTATAATCAGAGGGAAGCGCCGGACTTGGAAGATGCCTAAGGTTATCACAAGCACGGACCACTTTGAGAGAGATAAATACATGATCAGAAGAGCAAAGCAGCGGGACGAAAAGATTCCTCATCCAGGATCTTGAGGCCACTGAAGATTATTAAAACGAATTGAACCTATATTGTTCCAAGCCCTGAACTCTAGCCCTTGTCACAGTGACCAGGATATTAAAGATCTGATCAAGGACTCGATCAGGCAGTTTGGACGGTCGGACGGTCGGGTTGGCGCGAGGGGCAGGATGAGGTGTGGCCAGCCTAATACGCCGGCGGATGTGAGGTTTCTTTGGGAGTTGTTTTAGATGGCTTTTTTTGGTCTACTGTTTGCTGGTATGGTATTGAGATATGTCGCCGGCAGGCTAGTTGATTAGGCCCTGCCGGGTAGGTCGGAAGCAATTAGCTGAAGACTCTGGGGTCCTTGGACTGCGAGGTACGACAGCGCGAAGTGACACCGAAGGAAGGCAAGTATAGGGAAATATGCCCTGCAAAAGAAAAAGAAGTAGGGAAATATGTCCTGTAAATAGAATGGCAGACACTGAACTGCAGGGAACTGTGCCCTGGAAGAGAGTGTGGTAAACCAGTATATTGACTTTGACTGTTTGACTTGAAATTGAACTTGAACTTAAGAAAGAAAAGACCATTCCAAATACACTGCGAGGGGAGCCTTTTATAGGCATCCAAGACCTCGTTTTCCTTCTTATCGACCCCCACAACTTTCATCGGTTCAGTTGGCCACAGCGGCTTTGGCTACTTTCACAAGGTGCCCTGCATTTTTCAGGTATGGGTTGGGGTCAACTTGGGAGTTTCGGAGCGGAGGTGTAATAGAATTAGATAGTAGGTTCTTCGTTAGGGATCTAAATGATGATAGATTTTGTTGAGGTGGGTTAATGAAACATGCCTAAGTTCTGTTCGTGATTAGCTGATGTACCTTAGATAATCACATTTTCAACTAAGGAAGCATACCGTGGAGAAAATGAATTGATAGCGCCAGGCAAGTCAAACCCACCTAGTTACTACATAACTTATTAGGTATTCTGCAGATAAAAGTATGGCAACGAGAGAGTGTATATTGTACTGAATTTTTAACAAGCTTGCTATTGAACTACCTGGCACCTACTGAATACATTTGCGAGCCTTATCCTTCCATACATATTTACTCCATTCTGAAAACTTATCTCTCATTGATAATTACCTAGACAGTGGCCTTAACCTCTAATCCTTTTCAACCCGCGCACTATCTCCTAAAGCCTTTGTCACGCCGGTGATGGCGCTCAGTTGTAAAGACTCATACATTAAACACAACAACTCGGACAATAAGAAGCTCGGAAGGTAAATGAGCATGGGCAAAGTAACATGAGGTTTTCCTGTGTATGAGCACCAAGCATATATGAAATACAAAGTAGTCAACCTGGCTACCTGTTTGGAAGTCTGCGACAATGGTCCAATAGAAGGTATGACTTCTGACATTGCGAGAAGATGATGCCTGTTAGAGAATCCGCGATATTGGGTGGTCCCGTATGTTTGGCCTTACCAACTGGCGAAAGAAGAAATGGCGGGGAAGATATTGCGTGGATGTCAGTCCCTTCCATCTCGAGGAGATTGTGGGAACATGTGCTGATTAGGTGTCGCCACTTGTCCGACCGCGGCTTCGACCGTTAACCTCCCGTCAAGCTTTCCTCCAAGCAGTTATTACCAAGCTTGATGTCAAAGATATCTCAAGCTCTTCCGGCCGGTATCTGCACCTTGTCGACAATTCGCTTACTCTTTTGGTCCTGGCTGCTTGCCACCACACTGATCCGGTTGCGGCCTTTTTGCCTGCCCACTTCCGACGACGTCGACGTGTTGCTCTCTATCTATTGCGTTCATTGTTGTCAAGCCAATAGTTTCGATGCTAGACAATGATCCAGAGTCTGGCGCTGCTTCTTGCTCTCGGTTGTCGTTTTTTTGCCTGCCGCCGGCAGCCTCGGATCAAGATATCGCTTGGTCGGTTCGTTGAAGAGGCCTATCCGGGTCGGACACAGCAGGAATCACCGCCAGTGGTTGGGCAACCAAGACGTCTTATCTTGACCTTGAAAAGTTTTGCTCCGCTAACACCGGACTAGAATCGAGGCTTGGCATCCCGGCCGATTACCACCCTCCCGGCACTGTTGATGGCAGTCTTGGCCGCTCCGCACAAAACTTCCGAATCCGTGACGGCGTGCTTGGCGCACCGATAACCCGGTGGGAAAATCAATTGGTCATAGCTTTTGCTGAGGCTCCAACATCTCTTACCGCTCGAAACCCCAATCGCTCCAATAGCATCCTTATCAACCGTTTCCTAGGTGGTGGAGAGCTTCAACGCGGGATGCGCAAACCCCGAATTGACAGCGCGCGTCTTGGGGTCCATGGGCAGAGGGCTATCTCTGGCTCAACTCCGCATTCCAGGTCCCAAGGGCGACTTCGAGGGCGTGGTCCTCGGGAGCCAACTGTGATGCTGATTCGCTGGAGATTTCAAGACGTTCCGATATCTTGAACGCCTCCGCAGCCAAGCGGGCCGGACGACGACAAGCCTCTCACTACCGTCTACATGGTTACGGGTCGTCGGGATCAGTCAAGCACATCCGGAACGACATACCGAACTGCTGGTTACTCTCTCTATGTGTTTTGTCTGTTTTCACCCTATAAACTGCCATTCTGGGTTGGTTTTGAGTGGCCACAGTTGCACGTCTGCTCGCACATACCATAGCTAATTGGTGCCCAACATGCCCGGACAAGGGAGGTCGACTGGCAGAAACGCGGCGATATTCTGCCACAAGAACCTGCTACTCTGAATCCAATAATTCCTATTGCGTTTCTCCGCATGGGGGGGTTGCATTGCAGCTCCCCGCTGGCGTGCATGCATTCATTGTTGTTGACATATCAAGCACACCATGTGCCAAGCTCTGTAGTCTCAATGTGGAGAATCTCAACTTCATCCTTATCTCGAACTACCATGTGGTCCCGAGATCTCGGGATCACGGAACGGCCAGCATGATCTATCAGGAATGATAGCAGCAAACATGCAGTCTCAACCTGCAGCTCGCGCATGTATAAGACATGATTGTCTTGCCTTCGACAAGACACACTCCCTTCTCATCACTTCACTCACCTCCTCATTCATCTGCATCTTCCTTTGAGCTCGAGTTTCTTCACGAGCCCAAACAGCTTCAAGATGCTCGCCGAGTCTCTGGTGGTCGCCCTCTTGGCCATCGCCCCCGTCTCTGCTCGTCCGGAACCCGACTTTTGGCGCCGCGCTTTGAGCGCTGCTGACGTTCGCACCTGCGCCCTCACCGACGAAGCCCCTCACGTCAAAGCTCCCAAGGCCAACGCCTGGGCTCCCATCTCTCCCCAGGATGTCAAGGATGTCTGGAAGTTTGTCCACGCTCCTGAGCGGGCTCTCAACCTCACGGACCCTGCCAACGCCACTCTGACCGACAACTACGTCTTTCTCGTCGATACCTTGTATCTCAACAAGACTCAGGTCCTCAGCTACATCGACGGTGATGCTGATCAGCCTCCCAAGTATGCCCGTGTCGTCATCTTTGAGGGCGGAAAGGAGGAGCCTGTCTCTCAGGAGTACATGGTCGGGCCCCTTCCTGTCGGCGCCGAGACCACCATCGCCCCCTACGATTATCCCTTCAACGGCGGCCTCGGTGGCAAGATCCCGTACGATGGTCGCTACATGGATGGCAAGCGCACCGCTGGCTATCAGCCTCTCCTCAAGCAGGCCATGACTGATGTCGCCGACATCACCAAGGCTCTCTTCAACGGTACCTACTATGGCGCCAGCGATCCCCGCACCGACATCGTCGCTGCCAACACTGGTCCCCACTCTCTCGATGGTTCTCAGTCCTGGATCACCATCATGTTCCGTTACCCGGGCGCTGCCAGCTACGTGACCCCCATTGACTTCTACATCATTCTCGACATCACCGGCACCGACATCTCCAAGTACACCCTCCGTGGCTATGTTACCAACACCAAGTTCTTCAAGACTGCCGATGAGCTCCGCAAGGCCTTCGAGGCTGGTGAGATCACCAACGAATTCCCACAGACCCGTGACCAGGAGTGGGCCCTCCTCAAGGCCGTCCCCGAGATGGGTGTCCGTGACCTTGACGACCGCATTGCTCCCCAGAGCATTGAGATCGGTGGCAAGCGTTACAAGCTCGACCGCGAGAACCAGTATGTTGAGTTCATGGGCTGGTCTTTCTATATGTCCTTCACTCGCATTCTCGGTCTCATGTTCTACGACATCAAGTTCAAGGGCGAGCGCATCATCTACGAGCTCTCTCTCCAGGAGGCTGCTGCGCAATATGCCGGCAACCAGCCCAAGGCTGCCAACACTGTCTACCACGACACCTACTTCTCCATTGGTTCCACCTCTGCCACCCTCGTTGAGGGCTTCGATTGCCCCTTCGGTGCCACCATGCTGAATGTCACCTATCCTGCCAACGATGTCACCGATGTCCACCCCCAGGGTATCTGCCTTTTCGAGTCTGACTCCGGCTATCCCGTTGCCCGTCACAGATATGGCAGCGGTGGCAACCCTAACGGCTTCTCCAACATTGCTGCTGTCAAGGGCTCTGCTCTCCACGCCCGCACCATTGCCACCATTGGTAACTACGACTACCTCTTCGACTATGCTTTCCATGTCGATGGTTCCATCGAGATCGAGGTCCGCGCTTCCGGTTACCTCCAGTCTTCCCCCTACTACAAGGATCAGACCAACTTCGGTGCTCGTGTTGGCCTCGGCACCCAGGGCTCTTTCCATGACCACATCCTCTCCTGGAAGGCCGATTTCGATATCATTTCTTCCAAGAACTCTCTCCAGCGCACCGATCTTATTGTCGTCAACCAGACCCAGCCCTGGTTCCCCGAGCTCGGCAGCTTCGAGCAGATGGAACTCAAGGCCTACAACATGGAGAAGGAGCAGCAGTTCAACTGGGCCCAGAACGGCCAGAGCATGTACTGCGTTGTCAACGATGAGGAGAAGAACGCTTGGGGCGTCTCCCGCGGTTACCGCCTCGTCCCCGGCCGCAGCAACGTCCACCTCAGCACCCACAACTCCCCCTTCTCCAAGCACTCCTCTCACATCCTCAAGTCTCACCTTGCCGTCTCCAAGCACCACGACAACGAGCCCTATGGCAACTCGTGGCAGAACGTCAACCTGCCCCTCAAGCCCCAGCAGGATTTTTCCAAGCTCTTCAACGACGAAAGCGTTGACGGCGAGGACATTGTTGTCTGGTTCAACCTCGGCATGCACCACTACACCCGCTCCGAGGACATCCCCGTCACCCTCTACTCTGAGGCCGTATCCAGCATCGTGTTTGCTCCCCAGAACTTCCACGACCGCGCCCAGGAGGGCGATCTCCAGAACAGACGCTGGATCACCTCCAACGCCACCACTGGCGAGATCACCTATGAGGACTATGGTCTCCAGCTCCCCACCTGCAAAGTTGCCCTTGAGGAGCCTTCTACCAAGATTCTCCCTTGGCTCAAGATTTGAGGGGATCTTTGTGATCTGAAGAACACCGGGCTTGAGGGGTTGAAGAGGGAGAGGATTTTTTTTTTGATATGATACTTTTGACGAAACAACACGATCCTTACTTAATACTGCAATGCCTTATGACAGACGCATGGGAAATATGGAACTGGAACACACATACAAAACAACAGTGATGATGCTGAGGCTTATACCACTCGCTTAATGATAGACTACGACATATATATGAATGCATATACTATAGACTTCCGGAGAGGGGGGGGAGAGTTGAGGAGAGAGAAGATGGATGGATAGATGGATGGATGAATGAATGATTGGAGAAGAAGAGAAGAAGTTGTTAATACTGTGCTTATGTGTAGACTGCGGGGGGTGACGGAAGATAGAGAGGAGAATGAGAAGTACATATTTGCCATTAATCTTTGACTGACCTGCCTTTGAGTGCCAATTACAGTACCTGGGTCTGCTTTTATTTGAGTGATGTGCCTTTCGTCCATTTGGGAGCCAATGAGGCTCGAAGACGCTCCCGACACTAGGAACCAATCAGAAGTGGGTCATAAAGGATCATTGTGGAGAAGTGATCCAAAGGTGTGATCCATAGGTGGCAGGATCATAGAGGATTATTTCGAGGAAACGACAACGATGATCCATGGTGTATATATACGGACGAACTGACTGGTTGTAGACAGTTCCGTAGTATGTAATTCATATCGTGAGTTCTCAAGGACCAAGCACTTACGAGAGACAATTGGTGATATTTGTTGTGTACATTTTGGCTGCACCGAACCGTTATTCAGAAGCAGCCTTCAACCCAGTATCCCTTTCAGAGGTTCTGATCAGGGGTTCTTCACAAGGGATGCGTTGTGTCGCTTTAAAATAGCCATATTCTGGGTCTGTCTCAATAACCAACTACATCTGTAAAGATTTTGCTGAACGTAAAATGGTTTCATCACTTGACTGGGCGAAACTTCGGGTGCAGGAATCTTCCTGAATTATCGCCAAGCTCGGAGTGAAAGTGAGCAGTAATGATACACTATAAGTTCTGCGCTACATTTGCTATATGTCTATGAGAATAGATAAGAATACGGAAAAATCATATTCCCTCGTAGGACTATGGTTTTACATGTTCCCTTACCAAAGTTCACAGGTCGGCTTCTTGCTTTTGCACTGGAAACTCTCCCTGAACTCCCGACTGTTCGCCATGGTCCCCAGGATCCTCGCCCACTTCGGCGCATGGGGATCAGTGTAGATGCGGTTAATTGCGGTGTCGCGACGTGATTTGCCGCACCACCAGTTCGAATAACTAACAAAGAAAAGCTGGTTTTGGGTAAAGTGCTCTAAGCCAGGGAGGTGAGCGTTAGGCTTCTGGGCAGAGCGGTGCTTCCAGGCCTGAAACGACGCCGAGAGGCCACCAGCATCGGCAATGTTTTCACCCAGTGTGAGGCGACCGTTGACGTGGAGAGGTTTGTCGTCAGGGCCGGGAATAGTGAAGTTGCCATACTGCTCAATGAAACACTTGGCACGTTTCTCAAACGCCTTGACGGTTCCCTCCGTCCACCAGTCAGTATAGTTGCCGTTCTGATCGTAGTGACGGCCGGTCGAGTCAAACGCATGTGAAAGTTCGTGACCTGCGACAGAGCCAAAGGCGCCGTATGAGACGTAGGCGGGAACGTCAACGTCAAAGACTGGGAACTGCATAATGCCGGCAGGGAACTGAAGGATTTTGGTCAGATCCAATGATTGGTTTTGGAATATAGAGTCAAACATACCACAATTTCGTTTCCAGGGGGGTTGTAGTAAGCGTTGACCGTAGGTACCGTCATGCCCCATTGATCCCGGTCAACAGGCTTGCCCAGTGTTGACCACTCGTCTGTGACGGCAAAAGCAATGACCGAAAGCGCATTTGAGAAGAAGGTCTCGGAGCTGATATTGACAGTCTTGTAGTAAGAGGCCAGGTTATCGGGATCCATGATGTCGGGGCTCTTAGTTGGGTAGCCAATCTTTTGCACAATGTTATGGACCTTCTCAATGGCCTTCTTGGTAGTCTCGCCATCCATCCACTCGGTAGCCTTGAGTTTCTTGACAAACTCGTCCTTGATGTCGGAGACGATTAGGTCACCAAAACCCTTGGCTTCCGCGGAGAAGGCCTTCTCGACGAAGAAGCGAGACAAGATCCAACCAAGTCCGTCGTCGACATGGTTGACACAGGTGCGCCAGCGCTCGGGCTCGGAGTTGGGGTCCTATGGGCTATTAGTATGTGGGCTGGCCCATGTCGATGATGCATCCTACCTTTCCAGCAAGCTCGTTGACGAAGCCCTTGTACGGCTTCACAACAGGAGAGTCCACGTATGAATAGAAGGCTTGGACAACCTTCCACACAAAGTAGTTCTGCACAACGGCGGCGTCCGTTTCGTCGATGATCTTCTGGAGCTCCTTGAGATACTTGGGGGACGTCACGATCAAACGCTCAACCTTGTTCTCGGAAGCGAGGGTTGAGATGATGTGAGCCAGGTCGATCTTTGGCGCCAGTGCTGATGCGTCTTGCAGCGACATTGGGTTGTAGTATTTCTAGCAAGGGTCAACATCCGTCAACGGGTTGGGAGCAGCATGGTACTTACAGTGACGTCCTGGCGCTCCTCAGTCGAGGGCGAAGCAGCAGCAAGCTTCTTCTCAAAGTCTACAACGGCAGCTAGAACGTCTTTGTTCTCTTGGGGACTTAGTTGGGAAAGGACCTCAACAACGACGCCCTGGTACTTCTTCACGAGAACATCGTCGGCGTAGCGCTCCTTGGATGGAAGACCGATTCTCCACGGCGGGGAGACAGAGACAACAACCACATCCGGATCGGCATCGTCAGCACCCGTGCCGGATGAAACGAGTCCGGAAACCCCGTACTTGGACAAGAGCAGGATGGTTTCACTGAGGGTGTTGGCTGATGAACTGCCGGAAAGGGGGAAAGAAAGCTTGATCTGTTCGACGATCTTGGCGAGGGGGGTAATGCCAAGCTTCTTGATGGTTGGCTCATCCAAACAAGCCTTGTACGCAGCGGTCAGCTTCTCAAAGTTGTCCTCATCAGAAGAATAACTGGCTGTATCGAGTCGCATCGGAGAGAAGTAGGAGTGTTTCGAGGACTTGGGATAGGGAGCCTCGAGGATGTGACGGAGGAGGAGCTGTGAGTTCTCGGACATGATGGTGCCGGTGAAGGCATCGCCCTGGTCGGGTCGAAGATCATGACGCTCCCTCCAGCCTCCGCAGACGAGCTCCTCGAAATCGGTGCATGGGTCGAGCTCCTTGAAGTTCGGGGATAAATTGTACAAGATCTCGGAAGAAGCGTGGATGCATGCTGGCGTCAAGCAGACGTCGCTCTTGGCGGGCTCCACGGGGTACGGGACGATGAACGGTGTGGGTTTGAAGCAAACATGCAAGACTGCCAAGCCAAGCGAGGCAAAGGCAACGCCGCGCAGAAACCGGCGACGGCAGAGGGATGGCTCGGCGTTCCGGTTGTGATGAGCGGCAGGAAGCCCCTGGAGAGTGCTGGGCCCCAAAAAGGTGGTCTTCTCCGACGCCATGTTGATGGAGTCGTGAGACATGCACGTCTCGCGAGTCACTGTAGAGGCTCGATCAAACTACCTGGATCGGGTGAGGCGCCAGGAAAACGACAATTGAAGAATGAGTAGTTAAAGAAGCACCCAATTGGGGTAAGATGTTGTCTGTTGATGATTTTGGAACGAAAACAATGTATGTTTGGATGCCGACAATGCAAGACAACGGATTATAATTATTTAGTGACGTTGTCCAGGCACCAGGTGCTGGTTGCTGGAACGCGGGACATCAAATATCCGAGAGTTGCACTACCGTTAGCCCCTCGTTCCGGCGATTGGCTTGCTTTCATTCCGGTTGTGCCACAGACACAACTTCGCAGGTCCTAGCTCGAGCTCCTAGGCATAGTAAACGCACATCACGTCTGAAATACATTTTCTTAACGGTAACCTGCGTGAGAAGCGAACGGTACAAACAAGGGAACGGTGTCACGACCCAGAAGTAATTATGGGTCTTGGGGAAGCAGAGAGCCAACAGAGCTCAAAGACGCCCCCGCCCTGTCATGTGGAACAGGCCAATCAGAATCAAGAAAGGATCGTTGGCAGAGAATAGCGATCCAGCACAGGGTCATGGAATCCTGGCTATGAGCCGAGGAGGGCCATGATCTATATATACGGAGGAACTTGTGACGGTGGTTATGCCCGTCGAACACCCAATATAGTGCATCCAGGTAACAAGATGCTGATCTTGTTATTCTGG
This sequence comes from Triangularia setosa, assembly GCA_033296915.1. NCBI lineage: Eukaryota > Fungi > Ascomycota > Sordariomycetes > Sordariales > Podosporaceae > Triangularia > Triangularia setosa. The sequence goes on along the minus strand of MU866301.1, from coordinate 37,057 downwards.
CGTTCCTTTTGGAAGGTTTTCTCAACGGTTAATATACTGCTATCAAGTTGCCGTCACAGAACTGGCCAGTGTAGATAGTTCCGCAGTATGCAATCACAGCTTGTATTCAAGGCATCTTGTGTCTACATTGAGACTACTTGTTGTGCGCTGTTTAGCTGCTCCGAACCGCTATTCAGAAGTTACCTTCAACTGTGTATCCCTTTCAGAGGTTCTGAGTAGGGGTTCGTCACATTGGTTGACTCAAAGATGTCTTCTAGTAAGTAGCCGTATCCGTTCGAAAATGATCGTCAACATGACCGTCACTACACCCTACGGGGCCACTCGTGGAAACGGCATCGTGTCTTGAGTGAAGATTTTGCGACGGAATACAACGCCCATGAACTCGACCCAAATGGATATCATATTTCAAACATGAATCTCGATACCAATGTCCAGCACCCCTTCATACCATCTGAGTGGTGGCAGAGGACCACAGCTCCTCTCGGCGCCGAAGATGTTCTCAACGTACACGAAACATTACACACTGTAGAGAGAGCTCATATCTGTTATGGAAGCGTATGACTACCTCGATGTATCGAAAACGAGATGCGCTTACATTGAATCTACCAGATACCAGACGTAACGGCCCAACTAAATGTCACAGCCCCCTTCCCGCCATGATGCCATATTTACACCATTCAAATGCTCTGGAAGAGAGTGTGAAAAACTAGTATATTGACTTTCACTGTTGACTTTTACTTGAATTTAGAGAGAGAAAAAGAACACTTCAAGCACATTGCAAGGGGGAGCCTTTTATAAGCATCCTGGCCTCGTATTTACTTCCTCCAATTCCCTCACTGCCGGGTTCCGGACCATCGATGATGCCCGTGGTTTCCGGGGTCCTGAGTCATAGGTCAGTGTGACCGTTATGGGGCTCGGACCACAGATGAGAACATACTGTAAAATCCACAAATAAGTGCTTTATTTCAATAATATCCAAGCCTTCCTCTGCGATGTGGAATTGCGTCTGTAGGCTTTCGTCTCGCGCGAAGACTGGATAAAGACAATTAAACACTTGAAAGCAGAGGGGGCTTCAGACTTCACTGTCGTCAACTTCGATCTAAACATTTACAGCTGTCGGCGGCATGCAACTAATGCCGGTAAATTATTATCTCAATTCAAGCTGTTTCTGCAACAACCCCGTTTTGGTGTTAACGGCCTTATCTACTACAATCCTCATTATCTTCACCCGGAAGAGGTTTTGGGCAAAGAGGTTCTCGATAAACCCTTGAACTTTGCCCAGAAACAGGCTCATGATACAGATTTTCATGCCAAAAAACAAGCTAAAACGGTGGCACAGGACGAAATTCACCAAACTAACGATACTGTCCAGATCAACACCATGCTCAACTCTTTGTCACACAACAGTATTCTTGCTAAGTCCTTTGCGGACAGCAGCATCATCAAAACTACCCCACCTGAGTGTGTATCTCTGCCCAACAGTGTGATTATTGCTGGCATGTATGATATAGTTACCAAGATGAAGCATTCAATTTTGTCCTTCGACATGAGATCAAAGATCTTCCCGCGGAGATGAGTCTCTGGAAGAGTGTAGAAAACAGTGATTGGGGCTTCGATGAATAGCTGTGTAGTACGCCGCTTCGCTTGTTGTATTTAGAGTACTAAGGCTTCCACAGCTATCACCACATTATCACCGGTGCAAGCTCTATGAACTGCAGAGATCCGAGAGGTGGAATTCTTGCGGACGATATGGGGCTTTGAAAAACCACTGGTAGTTCTATCTATCGTTGCAGCATCTTTGGCTCGGGCAAGCGCCTTCGTCTCACAGCGCCGAAGCCAGGAGCCGGAATCTTTAGCCATGGTTGTAGCCAGATCAAGGCTGGTCATTTCCCCATCTTCACATAAGATCAACATCCAAAATCGCGGTCACTTTATCCTGACATATCTGCAGTGCTTATAGACGGTTGGTGTGACAAGGGCTGGAGTTCAGGGCTTAGAACAACATAGGTTCAATTCATTTAATAATGTTCAGTGGCCTCAAGATCCTTGATGAGGAATCTTTTCGTCCCAATGCTCAGCTCTTCTGCTCAAGTATATATCTCTCTCAGTGGTCCGTACTTGTGATAACCTTAGGTATCTGCCAAGTCTAGCACATCCCTCTGATTACAAATGAGCCATTAATGCCTCTGCTGCTGCCGCTTGTAGCCTGTTGCTTGTTTCACCTTCCAACAACTGGCTCAGGACTCGCAGTTTACTGTGTTGTTGGTTGTGATCCATGCCAGGATGGTTGACGTGTGATAGCTGGATCGATGAAGTTCGGAAGTACGTACTTTGCCCTGAAACCATCCTACGGGCTCAAATTAATATCGCCTAGGCATGCCTACTCTAAGTCTTTCACGTTTTACAAGTACCACGGTCAAGAAAGACAAGATGAGAGCGGTCACAAGCAGCTTCTTGAGAGCGATGTTGTCTTCACGACTTATGCGACTGTTTGCGACAGAGCTACGCAAAGGTCAGGGTATTTTGCTTTGCATTGACTGGTTTAGGATCGTGTTAGATGAAAGCTTGTTGCCCAGTCAAAGATACCAACAGCACTGCATTGTATGCCCGCTGAGCTAACTTGACCATACATATAGCCCACGAGATCCGGAATTCGTCAACAAAGCAACACCAAGCTACAGCCGAATTTCATGCGGAGTATCGTTGGTGCTTAACAGGAACACCGATTCAGAATTCTGTTGACGATCTGGCACTCTTGTCTTCTTTCTGAGATGCTGCTTCTCGAGAACCCAGCGACTTTCCGCAAACTTATCGATAGTCCGGTTACGTCTGGCTCACCAGAGCGGTTCAAGAATCTCCGTACTCTCCTCCAAAGCATCTGCCTACAGCGCACAAGAGAGGTGTTGGGGTTGCTAGGCCCAAAGCCACAGCAGAGGTACCTGGAGCTTAGTGCATCAGAACACCAGGAGTTTGAAACCATACAGCAGACGTGTCGACGGGAGATTGACATGGCAGTTAGTGGAAATGAAACGGGAAAGCTGAACTCAACTGTCCTCAAGTCACTACTCAGGCTTTGCCTCTTTTGCAACAATGGATCTCCTATACGGGAATTGGGGACACGCTCATTGAGGAATGGAGTGGATATGGTTGAATTACTCAGCTATCTGCAACAGAATATTGAGGCAGACTGTGCCTGTTGATGCGGGCCAGTTTATTCAATTAGTGACGCACCAGAGACCGATGGAGGTCTGCTTGTTCCCGAGTGTCTACATCAGGTCTGCCGGAGCTGCCTGCCGCAATACCACGCTGGGGGAAACCGGTGTCGCCTTCGCTATAATACCAAGGACCAGAGATCTATCAATCTATGTATAACCTATCCCAACTGCGCGACACCACAAGCGCAGACCCGCTACCCAGCCAAGCTTCCAGCGTTCTTGGATGATGTCTGTAAGCAACCATCACAAAAGAGGTACGTGTTATCGAGGTCAACAACATTAAGTGCTTGAGTTGCTGACTTTTTGACACCCCAGCATTGTCGTCTCGCCATGTAAGAAAATACTCAGTCTCGTAGGCGAGCTGTTAACAAGTCGAAACATTCCGTTCTACTGTATTCACGGCTCGTTGTCACTCGGCCAGTGAATCCGAATTCTTCAGGACTTCCGGTCTTCGGCTGGTACAAATATTCTACTGGTGACTTTGGAAACTGTTACAGTTGGGTAAACAAGACGAAACTTCCTTCTTCTGCATTCATAATTGATCCTAAGAAACCACCGAGTAACCTTATCGAAATGCTTAGCATCACGGTCTTCACGCCAACACCACCCTTTTCACAACTTGAATCTTGCTGTCGCAAGCCGGATATATCTCATGGAACCCCAGTGGAATCCCTCTGTCGAGCTCCAGGTCATCGGCCGAGCTATGCGTCTGGGCCAAAAGGAACAGATCGCGATAGTACGGTACATTACGAAGGAAACCGTTGAAGACGTATGTACATATCAACCCAGCTCCATCAATAAATATCAAGATTTCTGACCTCTCTATACATGATCACAGAGCAATGTTCTTTCAAGACAGGAGGCAAAGCTCCAGCTTGCCAGTGGAGGGTTGGGGAAACGGAAGCGTGGAATTAGAACGGGGTGGTTTCAGTCACTTTTGGTTTGTCTCTTTTTCCAAATTGTCTCTTCAGTATGCTAATGCAATGATAGGGGTTCTTAAGGGTTGAATAGGGTCAACGGCAGGGGTGAATCTTGGCTTTTGTGTACTGTGTCGAGGACTCGAGGAGGATATTGTTGAAATACAGCACTTATTTGTGGATTTTACAGTATGTTCTTTATCGTGGCTCACGGCACTCAAAGGCTTCAAGCCACAACGCCCATAACGCCCACAGCGGTCACAAAGAGCTACAAAGTTCTCATACAAGCCACTATGGCTAACCGAACCGATGGAAGTTGTGGGGATCGATAAGGAGGAAAACGAGGTCTTGGATGCCTATAAAAGGCTCCCCTCGCAGTCCAAGGACCCCAGAGTCTTCAGGTAATTGCTTCCGATCTACCCGGCAGGGCATACAACTGGCCTGTCGGCGACATATCTCAACAGATACCATATCATCATGGCAGACACCGCAGCATCTTTTCTGGAACCTTTGCAGTTCTTATGCTTATTTGTAACCATTTCATTGTACAAGAGACCCTCGGGTCTCCAGTGCTACATAAACAATCGGAATTTTATGCAAGGCCACCTCTTTTCAAGACACAAATATCAGGTAAAAATTCTGAAACTGTGTTTCATCATACATTCTACTCTTTCTAAGGAGTGTCAGAATGGAACTTTGCTTTGTCAAACGTGCCTCGGGAGATCAACAAACCTGACAGCTGAAAGGAGGAGGGGGCCAGATGCCAGTCTGGATGGTGGAAAAACCGCTTATTAAGCCAAAACAATATCAAGCCAATCATACAACAAGTGACGCACGGTTGTATAGTGTAGCGGTTATCACTCCGGATTCTGATTCCGGCAACCCCGGTTCGAGTCCGGGTACGACCTCATCCTTTTGCAGCTTTTTGACCCCCTGGTCCCTAGCGATTCCGGCCGGACTGAATATATGAAATCAGTCCATTTCGTTTTCTTTTTAAGTGGTACTAACGTGAATATGGTCTGCGACTGTAAGAGCATCGCCAGTGATTCTATAGCTTCATGGACAAGGCCGTAAATTGGAAAACAAGTGTTGCTGTTGGTACCTAGGCATCCAAGAACAGTATCGGGTGCATCTGTTCAACAAAGAGACGGACATCACCAACATCGTTGCCATGAGCGTTGAGAAATTCTGGGGAGGGGGAGGGGGTGCTAGGATTCTCGTTTCTTGTATCCCAACCCTATCTTTATTCATTTCCAAGAAGTCTAATAATCAAAATCGCTCGAAACAAAAGAACCTTAAATAATTTCGCCGGCAAACCAAACCTCCCAGTGGTATCATATTTTGGCATACAGCGTCTCCAACTCCCCGTTGATCCCTGTCCTACACCTCTTCTACCTCGCATGCTGGTAGGTAATAGTAGCAGTCTTAGTCTGCACAATACCACCAGGATTAATCGCCCTCTCGGAGCCGCTCTCACTCTTGCGGTGAGGCTCAGATGCGGAATCATCACCAGTCTCAACAGCGACGACGGTCTCGAGAGGGTACATAATATCATCATCGAAGCGCTGGTACTTGTCACGCTTTTGGTTTTGGGATTGGTTGCCGCCACCGCCGCCAAAGGTTGGGGGGCCACCGGATTTGGAGAGACCGCTGTTGACGGGGTAGGCGGAACGGGCGTTGGAGGATCCGAGGAGGCGGGGGACAAAGTGGTTGAGGAATGGCTTGATGGTGGGGAGGGTGCCGCAGATGACAGAGAGGTTGGCCTCAGCAAAGCTGTATTTATGAGATTAGCAAGGGTGGAGGGAGAGTGACAGGTACAAACGTTTCTTACATCCAGAGAAGAACGGGACCGCCGCCCCAGGACTGGTCAATGTCACCCATGGAGCTTATCAAAGCGTGAAGACGCATGATAGAGGTGAAAGAGGTACTACCCAGAGAGTTAGAACGGAGCTTCCAGCTGCCACAGAATATTATTAAGGATGGCTTACATTCCACCAACGCTGAAGGCAGCAATCAGAGCAATCTTATGCTTGAGAGGGACGTGAAGCTTGACAACAATAGGAATTGGCACCGCCAACACCATAAGGTCCGTAACAGCACCAAGAATGGCTGTCGCCTGGTACAGAGCGGGCCGGTCGATGCACTCGCCAGGGATGCTAATATCCCAAGCTGACTGAACGGGATTGCAAGGGAAGATGGCTGCGAACATGATAGCAACCGATGATCCAACGACAATAAACATGACAACGTAGACGGTGATCTGGTACCACAATTGCGGTGCTAGCCGTCGGTAGAGGAGCAGGAGCGCCAGTTTAGCACCACATTGCACCGGGTTGTATAAAATCGGCAACAGGTAGAGGGCTCGAAGGAACAGGAGGAACTTGGTGACGGGCATCTCCCAGGAGTGTGTCCCCATGATTCCCCTCGCAAAATCCCCTTTGTGTTCTTTTTAGTACGACTCGAGATAAAAGGATGAGGCAGGGTAGACATACGAATTATCATGGACTGCAGAGCGATGGAACATCCCCAGGCGATGATCAGAGAGGCATCTTCGACCTGAAACCTCCTTCTGATGAACGCCTTGGTGTAGAGGTGCTGCATCATGAACAACAGAGCCAAGAAGTTTCCAACTCCAAAAAGCCAGTAGGCCTCAGTCACGCTGTTGCGCTCTGGGTTCTCAAAGTCCACCACATAGCCCTCCGGTGGGGGCATGATCACCGGCACGCCATTCACAGTCGGGAGTTGCATGGCCATGTTGTCGGATTTGGCTGTCGACTGTCGAAACTGCGTAAATTTGCCGTCGAGGCTGAAGGACGGACGGTTGAGTTCGAAGTCTTGTCTGTTGTTCACGCCCGCGCGCTTTTCTACTTGGGCAAGCCGTCTAGCAACAAGAAGAGTCCAGAACAAAAGAAAAGAAAAGAAGGGAAGCGAAGGAAACGTCCTAAAGGAACAATGGCACGTCAATGCTTACCTACCTACGGCTCCTATCTATGCATGACTGTGTCTATTGCTACCCTTTGCTTCTTCTGCGTGGTGGTTTGGGTGACAGTTCGCGTGGGACCGGGCATTGCCGATCACATAACAGCCAATTTTGCCCATTTCCTTCCTCTTTCACCGACTTTGATGGCCAAAGACGACGAAATTTGTGCCGGCAGTTCACCATGGCGCAGGCACTCTCAAAGTGTCCTGGGGTGGGAGCGTGGGAAGCATCCGGTACAACGTCACCAGGGTTGTTGTTGGAACTAAAAGGAGCTCAAAACAGAGGACAAGGTCCCAGCAGGGAAGTTGATAGGTGCGGAATCTCCAGGTGAGGCTAGTGTGCTAAGCGTGGCAGATATGTCCACAATAACGGCGCCGGAATCCACCCCGTCCCCTGCAACGTCGAGCAGCACTCAACAAGACCAACACCAAAAAATCCCTTAGAAAAATCACGGAAAATGCGACAAATACGAAGCTCAACTATTAACCTCCATAGCCTCGACCCTGTCCTTCCTGTGTCTTCCGTTCATCCCCCGCGGCCCAGCCACTGCCCTTCGTCCCGCGCCGCGCCGTTTTTGTGACAAGGGCTGGAGTTCAGGGCTTGGACCAACATAGGTTCGATTCATTTCAATAATCTTCAGTGGCCTCAAGATCCATGATGAGGAATCCTTTCGTCCCACTGCTCTGCTCGCGTATTTATCTTTCTCAAAGTGGCCCGTGCTTGTGATAACCTTAGGCATCTACCAAGTCCAGCGCTTCCCTCTGATTATGCACGAGTCAATAATGCCTCGCTGCTGCCGCCGGTAGCCCGTCGCTTGTTTTACTTTTCAACAACTGGCCCAGAGCTTTCAGTTCACTGTGTTGTTGGTTGTGGTCCAGGCTGCCGGTGGTTAACGTGTGACAGTATTCGTCCATTTCGTTGTATCAACGGCAACCCGTGCCCCCACATGCCTTTTTACGCGACATCCCCCCTTTCCAACTCCGCCAAAAGAACGTTGCAGACCAAGCTTTTTTTTTGGCTTACCGCCACTTGACGCACAGGGGCGTACCATCGCAGGATGTTGTCACGACGCTCAAGGCCGAGGTCGGTAGAAAGCTGCCGACACGAAACCACAGACGGTGATCATTAACTTGTTCACCATCAATTACCGGTGGAGGGTCGCATATTCTCCGTCGCCCCCCACATGTGTTTACCCCTTCATCCAATCACCACGTGGTAATCCTGCAAGCACCGGACGATGTCGACACTTTCAACACTTCCTGCAGCTCTCGCTTGGCCCTTCTCAACAATGGGATGACGAACCTGGCATGCCGAGTTCTTGGGAGATATGCTTTCATTCTTGTCCCCAGTTTCCGGGGAGCTCTGCCGTTGAGGTGCCTTGCATTGCAGGGTGGCATTCTCTTCCGATAGTCAAACCTCGGGCTTGGACCGAAACCCGGTAGCGAAACAGACCCCCTACATAACGACTTGGCCTCCCCAATGTCGTACTGTTGGAGAAGGGATAGGCATCCTACACAGCACACTCATTATTACCGCCCCGCGGGCCATTACGCTCTTTCGCGATGCACTTCACTCACTTTGTTCTCTCATTCTGCTCCGTAGCATCAACCATGGCCGCCATCACCCCAAGACAGATCCCTTCCAAGGCCAAGTGCCTCCTCGACGCCGGACTCGGCGATGCAGTTCTGGTTCGTGGAGATCCCCAATATGCTGAACGCGAGGCTTCATACTGGTCCAACAGCGCAAAGCTGAGCCCTGCGGCTATCCTCCGTCCTCGCAATGCCAAGGAGGTCGCTCTCGCGGTCAAGGCTCTTGCTGCCGCCAAACAGCCCTTTGCCGTTCGTTCCGGTGGACACACCAATTGGGCAGGCTCCAACAACATAGCTGGTGGCATCACCATTGATCTCAGCTTCTTCAACACCACCACCTACAATGCCGCTACAGAAACTGCCGACATCGGCCCTGGCTCCCGCTGGCGGGATGTCTACTCGGAGCTGATCCAGCACAAGCGTGCCGTTGCCGGTGGTCGTGAAGGCAACGTTGGCGTCGCCGGTCTTTTGCTCGGTGGCGGCAACACCTTCTTCACTGCTCAACGTGGCTTCGCCTGCGACAATGTCGTCGCCTACGAGGTTGTCCTTGCCGACGGCCGCATCGTTACCGCCAGCAAAACGAGCTACCCCGACCTCTTTGTCGCCCTCAAGGGCGGCTCCAACAACTTCGGTATCGTCACCAAGTTCACCATGACCGCGATCCCATCTGACAAGGTATGGGGCGGCATGGCCTTCCTTCCCAAGGACATTGCCCCGCAGGCCGTTGATGCCGTTGTCTCCTTCACCAATAACGTCGCCAACGATCCCGACAGCAACTTGGTCGCCATGTTCACCCACATGCCCGACTTCAAGGACATCGTCGTTGCTACTCTGTACGCCAACATGGCTGGTGTTGAGAAGCCCGCTGCTTACAACCAGTGGCTGGCCCTCCCTGAGATTATGAACACTGTCAAGAACACCACCATCTCGGAGATGGCGTTTGAGTACAATATTCCCGCCAACCTTCACGACATCTGGTTCACCCTCTCCCTCAAGAACGATGCTCGTATCTTGAACAAGGCCGCCGAGCTCCACGTTAAGCTCGTTGAGGACCTCAAGGCCTTCATCCCGGAGCAGACCTTCACCACCCAGTGCCTATTCCAGCCCCTCCCCACCGTCTTCGGCAAGAACTCGGTTGCTGCCGGCGGTAACGTGATGGGTGTTGAGCGCCAGAAGTCCAACGGTGTCCTCTTCCTCGCCACCGCCATGGTCCAGACCCCTGAGCAGGAGCAGAAGGCTTATCCCCTTGTCAAGACCTGGGTTGAGGAAGTCAAGAAGTTTGCTGCCACCATTGACGGCGGTCTCCAGGAGTGGATCTACCTCAACTACGCCGACAAGAGCCAAAACCCTCTCAGAAGCTACGGCTCTGAGAACATCCGCAAGATGAAGACTGTTGCTGCCAAGTATGATCCCCAGGGTGTCTTCCAGAAGTTGGTCCCTGGTGGCTTCAAACTTTCCAACCTTTAGAGAGTTGCTTGCTACAACACAGGACATAGTTGCGTGAGGGAGAATGTGTGTGAACAGGATCGGTGGATGATGGATGGGTGAACGGCCGCTGGATATGAACATACGGGTATTGATTGGGAAGGGATGATAATTGGGGGTTCAGCATGGGGGCTTTCAGGAGCGTGTTGTATTTTTTGTTTGCTTCGTGTTTGCATTTTCTTTGTGTTTGCGATATCTGCATTTGCTTTGCATTCTGAGCTCTACATAGGACGATTGCGAAATTGAGTCGAGCTCTTTGAGTCTTTGATACCCCACATACTTTGCTTACAACCCCCTGTTGTACTTCTGCCGCATTAGTTCTCGTCTTTTCGTCCGGTTTCCCGCGTTTATGTTCTCTCCTCTAGGCTGTCGTCGGCCCTGGACTTAACAACGATGAAGCCTCTAGTGATGGCCCCACCCGGTAGCACCGGACTGACAACAAAATATCCACTTACCAGCTCTAGTTCAGCTTAGGTCAGACAGCTTATTTTGGTTCATTCATTGGCGGGATTTCAACCGTTTTCATGACGTAGAGGAGGCCAGTCGTGTCTGCTTGCGCCCATCTTGAAACTTCTCTTTGATAGGCTAACCTAGGTAACCTGAGACTTTAGGTGAACAGTTTCAAAGAGTATATTTTGGTGTCCGGGGTCGCAGCATCCGCCCAATGCCTCTCGTATCATGATGTCACCTTCAATCTTGTCCATACAAAGGAGCTGGCTGCCCACTGTGCCATTGATACTTCCTCGGAACTGAAGTCACAACTGCTCTCTCATAAAATCGTCTTAACAACTGAAATAGATGTCACGCCCTCAGTCAGCCAGCTTGAAGTCAAATGCCAAATGAGTGAAACCACAAGCTGCTATCCAATGGGGATATAATTTTTTGTCAATTAAAGGCGGGTAGTCAACCGCACTCAAAGTCTGGAATGCAGTCTGCGTAACCATAGCAATGCACGGTCTTGTCAATACAGAAAAAGGGGGTAAGAAAAGGGGGTACAATTGCTCAACGAAGGGTTAGGGTTTTCGCACTCCGTCCTGTCAACCTCCCACTTTTTGAGAGTCAAAGTTCGGCTTTGCTTCGGACACCACAGCAAATAAGCGGGCAGGTAGCACCAATGATACTGATTGGCTGCATTCGACGTGACAGAGGGGCAATGGTTTCACGATAAGGCGTGGGCCAGGTCCTTATCGACCGTTTTACCCCTCCCCCTCATCAAACAGCCCACCTTGCTCTCAACCAGCTGACCCGGCGCGTCAACACCATCAGGGCCCGATTAAAAAAGTTGGGAGTTTGCTTCTCATCCTACATACAACCTAAGACCTTCCTCATTCAGATTGCTATTTTAGTTTGTCGATTATCTGCCACCCATCCCGCTTTCCTGCATTTGTTTTCTTACCAGATTGTTGAACAATTAATACAAATATCAGTTCATCATGGTATGCCTTCATCACCGCTCCACTCTGTAACTGCCTCATGGACGGTTGATAAGAGACTGACTGACACTACCACCCACTTGCACAGGCACCCCACGGGAACAACCTCTCCAAAGATGAAATCGCTCAGTTCAAGGAGGTCTTTGAGATTTTCGTAAGTTTTACTCACTGCCTTCACCTCATTCCGACGCATACTGTCACACTTGCCAAGAGGCCTCCACCGCCATTCATCTACCCCCTTTCCCTTCCCAACATCACCTCGCTAACCCCCTCCCACAGGACAAAGACGGCACAGGCGACATTACCGCTGCCGAGCTGGGCGCCGTCATGCGCGAACTCGGCCTCAACCCCTCCCCGGAAGAGCTCCAAGACATTGTCAATGAGGCAGACCTGAACAAGGACGGCGTCATCTCCTTCGAGGAGTTTTTGTCCTTGATGTCGATGGGCGTGAAGGAAACTGACACGGAGCAGGAGCTGATCAACGCCTTCAAGGTGTTTGACAAGGACGGAAGCGGGACCATCTCGAGCGACGAGCTTCGGAACGTGCTCAAGTCCCTGGGCGAGAACCTCACGGACGCCGAGCTCGACGAGATGATCAAGCTGGCGGACAAGGACGGGGACGGGCATATTGACTATCAGGAGTTTGCTCATATTATGAAATAGACGGTGGCCTGAGAGAGGGGAGGGGGGCGGGAGTGGAAGGGGATTTTTCGATAATGATGGAGATAGGGAGGGGTAGGACAGGATACCGGAGCTCTTTTGATGGAATGAAAATTGAGATTGAGATTGTGATGTGCTTGACCACGGACCTGGGGTGAGGAGCTTCGGTCACCAAGAACGTGACCCAAGTTTAAGATACAGGTCACTACCCACCGCCCACCGACAGAGTTTGTCTCATCTTGACTTTCCGCCATATTAAACTTCACTGAGGCTTCAAGAAACTTATAATGCTCTATACAACCCCTTACCAGGAAAAAGAAACATTACCCTCAATCTTCCACGGTCGCTAGCAACCCAAATCAACAAACAACACGTCCCCAAACTTTAATTTCCAACTTCCAACAAAATGGGTACGCCTCTCCACCCTTCCAACCCCAGCCACCATCCACTATTTCGTATTAACTCCATCTCCTCACAAAAGGAAACTTCCACTGGCTCATCATCGCTCGCCTCTTCGCGAAGTTCCCCTCACCCCTCGACAGGCACTTCTAAGTGGACGACGCGCTCGCGAACGAAGCCCAATGGAAAGAGAATTTTCCTCGGGGGTCGGCCGAGTTTGCTGTGAAGAATCTGGCTGAGAGTCGCTCCAGCGAGCAAATGAGGTTAAAGGAAAGGGAGAGAAATGAGGACAAATGCAGGTTTTTTGAGACTTTGGTGGAGGCTTTGGAGGTTATGTTCTCCTTGTTGGTAGTAGGAGGTGGTATTAAGCTGATGAGGTGATTATGATAGGGAAGATAAAGTTGTTGGAGACACCGGTTGATGAGGGGAGTTAGGAGGATGATTTTAGTGAGTTTTCTTCCGCTTTATATGTGTCAGGAAGGCTACTGGCTGTTTTGGTATCTGAAAAGATGGTTGAGGGGGGTGCGAATATTGAGTGGGCTGAATGTCCTTCCGAATGACATATTTTGTTCGGGGACCCAGCAACAGACCACAAGAGCAAGAGCTTGAACACTTCTTTTGAAAGTGTGATAGATACTTTAATACCACCGTTTGTTTTCTATTGCAATACCAGATCCACAACGGTGGGGATTTGGCAAAAAAAAGTAAATTGACAACTGTGAGATTCGAACTCACGCCTCTTTCGAGAGTAGAATACCATTCATTTCTGACTGGAAGATAATATCTTGAGTCTACCGCCTTAGACCGCTCGGCCAAGTTGCCTGGTAATTGATGTCTGTTGGGTCAGAACTAGGCATCACAACCTACACCAGGTCTACTCCATAATGAGTTACCACAAGAGATGCCTGAAACAGCATTAGAGTTGTGTAATGTGGTATATCTTTGAACACGTGTATAAATGAAGTGTGTACTGGATTTGACGCAGTAGTTGTTCCAGGTTTGGCCATTATGACAGTCACTGTACCTCACTCACATAATCAGAGGATAAGAGAGCAACCTCTTGCGTCTCAAGTGAATAGTTGTGGGTATCAGGTGAACAACGCATTCACTACAACCTCACACAGATACAAATTAACCTACTGCTGCCTCCTTATGATTCCCTCACTATTTTACCTTTCACAAGCATGACAGCCTTCGTCGAGACCCTCTTCATCCCCCAAAACTACCGCAACAAAGACGAATTTCCCCAAACACCATGTTGACCAGTAAAATCTTTCACTGGCCCTCTATCAAGCCTAAGCTCCTCATCCCAGAAGGCCGCCTCATCTGGAAGACACAATCCATGCCGATGTTGCCTGGGGGGTCCTTGCCGAAGCCGCCAAGCGCCATCATCTTCAGGACATGCACAACGACTCTTGGCAGCTTTTGCAACAGGCCAGGAATCTCAAAGACAATGGGCCGGGGGAAGCTATGGGCAGCTGCAGTTTGCCTTTTTCTTGGTGTTGACCGCCATGGTGAAGGTTCAGCTCAACGTGCAGGAGAGGGATGATATTCCCAAGAACTTGATCGAAAGCAAGAGCCCTCGGGGCATGAGCACTTTGAGCGAGAGGGGAAGCACTGAGTTTGGTGATTGAAGCTTGCTTGGGGATGGGGGAGGACGGCTGACAAACATTTCATGGTCATGATCGATATAACGTGCGTGACAAGTGAGCGGCCGAATTTCCACCACCCCACCACAACCATCCTCAATTACACAACCACAACACTAGGAAACTACAATAACTGAATCAGAAACAGATGAATCGGATGATTCTGCAGCCTCCTTGCACGTGCGTGCATTGTGGCCAGGCTTGCCGCACACGCCACAGCACCGAATCTTCGTACGAGATCCCGCTGCACCACCACCATTCCATTTTGTCGTGTTTCCTGAGCCACCTGCTCACCCACAGCCTCTTGATCCAGTAAGTCCTCTGCCTCTTGTACAGTAAGTGACCCTACAAGCCGGACACGTGTTCTTTTGGCTCTCCGTCTCTTACTAAGCCCCTCATTGGCCTTGCGTAGCGAAGAGACCTTCGTACGCAATAGAGCTACTTCTTGCATGATACCCATTGCTCACTTGGTAAATTGGTCTACAACAGTCAGCATCGAGGTTGGAGAGCTGCTTTGATGTTTGAAATTCGACTTTTAATAAGCTCTGACTATGAGTTTGCTTGTCGAGGGTTGTGTGGTGTTTGGGAGACCCAAGGTAGTGCTGTGCCTGGCCTGGACGCTGGAGATGTTGGGGTCCGAATGCGCACATCCAGCTTAGATATCACCCTTTCTGGGTCATATGGCACAAGGCCGGCTCTTGCAAAAACCCCCCGAATGTTCTTTTCTGTGATCGAAGCAAAAAATGCGTCTCTAAACGCACAAAGAAACTCCAACTTGCTGATATGTGTGATGTTCCTCCGCATCCACTGCTCAATTTGGCGGCTGTACGTCTTCTTCAATGGTGTAAAACAACGAACATCCAGTGGCTGAAGTAGGTGGGAGGAGTGCGGAGGCATGCAATGTGTAATAATGTTGTATTGCTGGCAGTAGGTCTCAAATTCCTCGGAGTAGTGACTATCGTGGCCGTCAAGGATCAATGGCCGGTATTTGCCCTTTGTACGAGATGTTGTGTGGAAATTGAAGTGCCGAACCCAATCCATGCCTTTCTCATTGGTATTCCATCCATTATCGGTTGTTGCAATGCGCCAGGTGGCCGATAAGCTGCACTCTTGATACCAGTTGGCAAGGTGATATTGCCCAGCTAAGATGATGAATGGTGGGATGGCCCAGCCTTGAGAATTTACCCCTTGGATTACTGTAGCCCACTCCCGATTACCAGGCTGGGCTTGTTTGGCCCTGCCACGGCCATCCGAGGTAGTAACTACCATGGTGGGGATGATAACGCCCATCATAAAGCCAGTCTCGTCGAAATTGTACGAATCGTCGTTGAGGATGCCATATTTGGCCTTAATATTGTGTACAAGCGCAAACCACATGCGAATAACCTTTGTATCTTCGCATTTGGCCCTCTGATAGTCGTATTTACGCGTAAAACGCGTCCGGAGTTCTGGTTGGTGTTTGACGAAGTTGTGAGCCCAGCGTTTGCCAACAGGGGGCCCGTCGCGTTCATGTAGCAATCGGTTGGCCATATCTTCCACGTACAAAATCCGGGGATGGAATGCTCGTTCACATAGCTCAATTGTGTATTGGACAATCGTTTTCTCTTCTAATTCCGTGAGTTTACGTGAATTGGCTATAAGGTCGTGTCGATGAGGTCGGCCGGCGTTTCGGTAACGAAGCGTCCTTTCTGCAACATCGTAGAGTCTAGCTGCAGCCTGAATGCTAAAATTGGTATCGTTTTGAATAGCTTGCAAGACTAAAAGAAGCCTTACTTCTTTTGAAGGGGTCACCATGGCTTGTTGTGGTAAATCTTGCAGAAGATGTGGAGGGAGACGCGTTGTGCTGAGGAAGCGGCCACTCGCTTATCACGTACGTCAGAGGAGCTGCGGGATGTCATAACTAAGGGGGTACGGAATAGGACTTCGAAGGGAGTTCTGAATAAGGCTGCTGGGTGGGTCTTTGAGGCGGCGAAGAAATGAGGATATCAAGGAAGGAAGGGCGATGACCCCTGACCTGGATGAGTTTAGTTCATAACTTACTGGGAATTTGTTGCACAAAACGCTGTGTCAGAGCCTTCAAAACGGCTAGAGTGATACCTACATACTAAGAAGTATCGAGCCCACACCCAGGGCAGCATGTTAAACAAAGCTTTTAACATGGGTTTTTTGGTGTTTAGTGGCATCTTGGCTAGAATTCTCTGGGAACGTTTCCGCTTCGTGACACAAACCTGGCAAGCCCAATTGTACCTGGCGACATACAAACAACTTCCAATGGATGCGTCCTGTCACTTCTGGATGATGCGTTAGTCAATTTTTGGCTCTTTCATGGTCATAAGACAGGAAAATGACATGTCTAGCCGTCACAAATCTCCTGTCGTACTCACTCTCCTGCTCATCCTCTACCACTAACCAATAATAAAACAACACCCTAAACCTACCTTGCATTGAATTCTGCCTACCTCCACTCCACTGCGGATGAATATTTAACAAAGAATAATGACTGATACATCCCACTCCATGCTACGTTGAACCCAGCGAAGCAACAGTGCTATATGCCTCCAATTCTTCGTCCAAAACAACAATCGCACTCATACAAGAATGTGGCAGCCAGGCGCCTACTAGAAAGGGCTGGCCAATGTATCCTTACGACTCCGGCTTTTCCCCTGGCAGCAAATGCGAAAGTATTTTCTGTCAAGCTCAGTACAGCCCCGCCGCTCAGAGATGGACGGAGTCCACGCCGTAGCGTTCGAAAGATACTGGCACTTGCTGGACAATTACAAGGAATATACCCTCCAGAAGATCCTCAAGGATTTAATGGAGCTCAAGGACGCTATTCGCGCGAAGATCGACGAAGTCATGGAAAGAACGAGCGAGCCCACGCGGGAACGGGATGAATTTTCACCTGAAGCCGAGCCCACAATCATCACAGAAGTCTCGGAGCGCAGCCGGGAAGAATTTGAGCTTTTCATTCAATTCACATTCTATGCTGTAATGACATGACATTGAAGGTTCGTCCACACACACCCATCTACTGCAAAACCGGGCTCATATTAACCCCGTGACGGAGGACAGGGATGAAGACCGTAAGTGGGCTGATATCACTGAAGAGTTAAAGGAGGCAAGGGCCAAGATCAAGATCAACAGAGAGGTTTGATTTTGTATGTCGACCCCCATATCGCCCCGATACATGATGATAAATTTGCTGACGCCCATTACTTACTTGCAGTCATGGTCGACAAGCCAGACTTTGAAGATAGGAAACAGCAGTCAAGCTCCCAAGGTCGTTCATCGACACAAACGGAACGACAGTCGACACTGAGTGAGTGGGTAGGAAAGATAGGCCCAGATGAGCAGTTTGGGATTCTCGAGGCAATTGGGAAGGCATTTACTTGGATTCGCAGAACTTGACAGCGAAATAATTTCGAAAAAAGCTTTTTCCTCGAAAACCTTGTTTTCTTTTTTTCTTTCATATGAAGGCCCCAGAGCAATAGAAAATGAGTGACTGCCAGACCATATGGTCAAACACAGTGGCATTTTGATTCGTTGTAAAGAGCAGCTGCGTCCGCTCTTATCAAAGGCAACAGATAAGTGAGCCGGGACCTTGGTAGAAGCTGATTTGTATCCAGGTGCTGGCTTTTGACACAGGCTTTTGATGCTGGTCTTTGCCCTGTGCTTATCCGCCTTCTCTGCCACATTCTGCCTTTATTGGTGGATCTATACAAAACACTGCCCGTCGCTCTTGCTCGGAGTCTATTCTCTTCCTCAATTTCGATTCTCGCCATATTTAATTCCGCGTCAACACCCTTCAAGAAGCAGTCATGAGGCGGATGCGAGATTATCCGTTCCCGAAGCCAACAACTCGCCTTTCTTTCTGCAACGACGGGATGAGCTCAGAATGATTATGGATTACGTTTTGTTTCAAACTGCTGAACTAGCCTTGCCGGCACTGTGGATATCATCGTTGTTCCTTGTTTCTCTATATCAACTGTCCTCGGCCCAATAATTGACTGAACTGTGCCTGACTTGTTGTTAAGCCAGAAGCTTCGCCGATCCTCAGAGAGCTTCAGCCTGATAGAATTGCCGTTTTCCTGCTTGAAGACCTTCCCCTCTGGCAACAGGTTCGGCACTGCACATCCATGGCATCTCTGGAGAGCGGCGTCCCCATCAAAGCAATCCTGGTCTTTGTTCTGAACTCTGTCATGGCCTCCACATGCCCGTCTAGTCGTTCTTGATGGTTTGCACCTCATCACAAACCACCAAGGTTGCCGCTGTCTTGATGGAATCCCCCTCCAGCCGTGCCATCTCTGCCCTTTGAGGCCGACCCTCCATTATCTGAGTTTTCGGCCATCTCGTCCTCCGGCCGTATTCCTTGAACTTGTGTCCAGCATTTCCTGCTGTTGCCTCCCAGTATGGCGTTGCCTCAAGCTGAGTCTCCCACCTTTGCGTGCTCTACCGCTCCACCTCTTCCCAATACTCCCTTTCTTCGCCGCCAGTGAATGCCATTGTTTGGGTTGCTTGAGTGGCTCGACCGTGGTACATACAGGTTACTTGATTGACCTAGGTTTGATCCTTCTTGGGTGCCTTGACGCTGGATTGCGTTCTGAATCAGACTCAAAGGCTGCGCCTTTCTGCTTTTTTGTGGAATATGAAGTGTGCTGAGTCGGAGGCAACATACGGCTTGATGTATCCTCTGTTGGTTTTGTCAGTCGATCTCCCATTTCTAACCCACGCTCGCAGCGCCTCGCCTTCAATATTCTTACCTGCAAATCGCGACTTATCAAGTTCAACTGACTTGCTCAGCTCTTCGCTTTACCGTCTTCCTGTAGACAGCACTGCCCAAGGCGTCTTTTTTCTTGGCGAGACTCATCACAAATATGTGTTGTCGTTACTATTCTTTGCCGTTCATGATTTTTCTGTTAGTGTAGCCTTCACTCGAAGCTGGTGTTGGTTGTAAATAGTGAGACGTCCCTGTACGTGAGTGTTTTGAAGTGGTCTTTTTGTTCGCTCTGCGGAAGGGAATGGCTAGGTGGTTATTGACCGACCGACATAATGATTAACGTGCGTGATAAGTGAGCGGCGAATTTTCCACCCAATACAATTCCTTCACCTTTGACACTCAATTCTACCACAACAAGCCATGGCTAACCCATCAAAAAGAGCCTGTATTCTGCTAGCTCTCGAAGCAATCAAAAACAGCAAAAATCACAATGCCCTTGCCACATCCCCACTATACAACGTTCCAGAAGCAACACTTCGCTACCGACCCGCCGGTCGGCCTTCCCGACGCGATATGCCGGTCAATTCACGCAAGCATACAGATTTTGAAGAGCAAGCGATTGTTCAATATATATTTATTATTATTCCTACACCGTTCTATCATTTCTTTTTAAAGAGTGCGCCGGACCTTCTGTTGCTATTTACATAGGAAAACCGTGCCGTGTAGGCCGGGTGAAAACCCTATATCGGAAAGTATAAGGAAAGATAAAGTTTTAAAAAGCTTCCAGAGAGTTGCAAGATAAGAGAAAGGCCTTGTGTGAGGTCTTGAAGACTGATCGTCCTCGACTTTGGTTTCAGCCGCCCCTTCTTCCTATTCCTCCTGTTCCTCCTGTTCCTCCTGTTCCTCCTGTTCCTCCTGTTCCTCCTGTTCCTCCTGTTCCTCCTGTTCCTCCTGTTCCTCCTGTTCCTCTTCCTCCTCGTCTACTCCCTCTTCAGGCTTTTCCAATCCTAGTTTTTTCGCTAGACCGTACTCCAATAAACGACCTGAATCCATAAGCCAGCCTAAGACCTTTCCCAGTAGCCGTTGGTTCCGAGATCTACCTTGAAGTATAAGGCTAAGATCCCGGTGGGTGCTGTCACGAATGAGAGGCATAAGTAGATCAAAGGCCAATACAATTGCCAGTCTATCAATGTGATCGTAAGATGAAGAAGAAAAGAAGAAGGGTAGGCTTGCAGCTCCATCTTCTTGCCATAAAACCCCGCTCCGGTCCCGCACTCAACCCTAATCCTGTACCCTGTGTAATCCTGTCCTGCACCCTGTGTAATCCTGTCCTTCACCACCAAGCCGTGACAGGTGCGGATGATATTTCTTCGCCAGGTTCTAGGTCTCGGTGGTGTTGGACACCATATAACCAGGTGTTCGACCGTCTCCCGTCCTTCTCCGCAGCTGCAATAGGGTGTGGGTACCCCTGGGACTTTTTGTTTGAACAGGAAGTCCCGTAGACCTATTACTCCGGTACGGGCCTGCAATAATAGGGAGCTTTGGGCCTTCGTAAGGTTGCTGTGTTTCTTCAGCACCTGATCAGTGAACAGTAGGTTCGGTGGTTCTTTGTTTGCTATCTTCGGTGTCCGGCCCCTCGGTTTGCTTTTTCCATCGGTTTTCCCACGCCCGATAAAGTGCTTCCATCGCTTCCTCTGCTTCTTTTACTTCCCTTACTCCCCTTGCTTTCCTTGTTCTCCTTGCCGAGGGCTTCCTCGAAGACAACGGCCTGCCCGGCCCCCCTTCTTGCATTTGGTTTTTGCTGACCCACTGGCCGATAGTTACGGCAGCTCTTTCGATAGCCGTATGTTCTTGTGGATTTAGTGGGTTTCGGCCTGGCCTGCGTCTCTGAAACTGTTTGTTTATTCTATTGCAAGCATCCTGTATCAGCGATCCTGATGGCAGTTTTGGTGCATCTGCGCCTCGCTCAGTCTATAAACACCGGTTCTGTAGCCGGTTTTTGAAGTCTGCCAGTATTTTGTTGAGGTATTGGTCCAGTGGTGGCACCCAGGTCTCGGTTTCGAGATTTCTATTCGGTGTGGCTTTATATGCTCCTACTATTATCCTGAGGTTCTTTGACTGGGTTTTTGCCAATCTTCTCGCTGTGCCCTGTGGCTGGCCTCCAGTTGTGGTGGGCTGGTGGTAATCGCTAGCTCCGTATGCGATAGCGCTTCGAATAAACTTGGTGTAGACCTCCCTGGCTCTGATCAGGCATGGGCCCCAGGTTTTAGCAGCAATCCTGGATAAGTCGAAGTCCTGGATCTTTGGATTTCCAATACTTTGGTTTCGCGAACTCTCCAATTGAGTCTCCAGTCAAGCCAAATACCTAGGAATCTGGCATGAGGCTTCGGTTTAACCTCTGTACTGCCTTGTCCTTCGCCCTGGCTGGTTTGTTGTGCTAGCTGCAGTGCTTCCATCCATTGTGTGCGGCCTTTGTTAAAGTGGATTAATTCGCTTTTTGTCGGGTTGAACTACATGCCATGAGTCCTTGCCCATTTTAAGCAGGTAGTCCAGGCTCTTTCCAGTTATTTGCAGTTGATAGTAGAATGTTTTCCGAAGGCTAGTAGGTGTGTGTCGTCGGCGAAGCCTACCTGTTCAATATATGATTGAACCTTGTGCGCGCGCATTTTACCCTCGGCTTTGTTGTGTGAAAGATATGGCCAATCGATTGTTACGTGAACACGACGCGCCCCCTATCGGCAAACGCTGGGCTCACAACTTCATCAAGCGCCAGCCAGACCTTTGTACGCGTTTTACGCATAAATAAGACTACCAGAGGACCAAATGCGAGGATCTAAAGGTTATTGGCGAGTGGTTTGCCCTTGTACGGAACGTCAAGGCCAAGTACGGATCCTTGACGGCCACGATATCGACCACTCCAAAGAGTTCGAGACCTACTGCTAGGAGCACAACATTATTACACTTTATATGCCTCCCCACTCCTCGTACCTACTTCAGCCACTGGATGTCGGTTGTTTTGCACCATTGAAGAAAGCGTACAGCCGCCAGATTGAGCAGTTGATGTGGATGAAAATCACACACATCAGCAAGTAGAGAGAGTTTCTTTGGGGGTTTAGAGAAGAATTTTGCTTCAATTACAGAAAAGAACATCCAGGTTGGTTTTGCCGGAGCCGGCCTTGTTCCAAACGACCCAGAGAGGGTGGTATCGAAGCTGGATGTGCGCATTCGAACTCCAACACCCCCAAGCTCAAGGCCAGGCACAGCACTACCTTGGGTCTCCCAAACACCACACAACCCTCGAGAAGCAAGCTCCTAGTCAGAACTTATCCAAACTCGGATATCTAACCATCAAGACAGCTCTCCAACATCTATGTTAACTGCTATAGACCGGTTAGCTAACGGTACAATGGCGGTGATGCACGAGGTGGCTCTTCTACGTGCAGAGGTCTCTTCGCTACGCAAGGCCAATGAGGGGCTTAGTAAGAGACGGGGAGCCAAAAGAATACGTGTGGGGCTTGGAGGGTCACTTACTGTACAAGAGGCACAGGATATACTAGTCCAGAAGGCTGTGGGTGAGCAGGTGGCCCAAGAAATACGACAAAGTGGTGGTGGTGCAACGGGGTCTCGTACGAAGATTCGGTGTGGTGGCGTGTGCGGCAAGCCCGGCCATAATGCACGTACGTGCAAGGAAGCTGCAGAATTGTCTAGTTCATCTGTTTCTAATTCAGTTATTGTTGTGGCTGTGTAATTGAGGATGATTGTGAGGTGGTGGAAAATTCGTCGCTCGCTTATCACATTAGCAAGTCGATGGGATTGAGAGGCTGGTAGGATAGAATTCCTGGGCGTGTCGTTATGAAGTGCCTGGGTTACGAGCACAAGCAACCGGATTGGTCAGAAAGGCAGCCGATGAGGAACAGATCATTGGGTTCTGTCAATGATCCAGGAGAACTGTAGTCTAGATATACGGAGGAACTAGCTAGCTTGTAGATAGTTCCGCAGTGTGTAATTCACATCGTGAGTTCTTAGGTGTGACAAGGGCTGGGGTTCAAGGCTTAGAACAACATAGGTTCAATTCGTTTTAATAATCTTCAGTGGCCTCAAGATCCTCGATGAGGATTCTTTTCGTCCCACTGCCCTGCTCTTTTGCTCATGTATTTATCTCTCTCAAAGTGGTCCGTGCTTGTGATAACCTTAGGCATCTTCCAAGTCCAGCACTTCTCTCTGATTATACACGAGTCAATAATGCCTCTGCTGCTGCCGCCGGTAACCCGTCGCTCGTTTCACTTTCCAACAACTGGCTCAGAGCCTTCAGTTCACTGTGTTGTTGGTTGTGCTCTAAGCCAGGGTGGTTGACGTGTGACATTAGGACCAAGCACTTACGAGAGGCAATTGGTGATCTTGTTGTGTACCTTTGGCTACACCGAATCTTTTCAGAAGTAGCCTTCAACCCAGTATCCCTTCCAGAGGTTCTGATCGGTGTTCGTCACAATAATCTACGATTAATAGCCTTAACTTTTATTTATTTATTTTACTTGCCCTTCCGTGACATACAGCAAGCAGGATGAATGCCCGGCAAGCCTTAGGGCAAGCGGTGTAGAAATAATAATATCTACAAGGTCACCATCTCGCTTGCCGACCACATGCTCACCACCCCCATGCGAGGGTTCGTATACCAGACAGCAATAATCACGGTAATCTGCCCACTACTGTCATGTCTGAATCCTCCCGTGCTCCATGGCGCGCTCTGTGCTGACAAGGTGATACCGCCAGAGCCTGACAGGCTGAACGACACGCCCGTGAACGACACGTCGTCATAATTGTTCAGCATTAGTTGTTGGTTATCACGGCCGATGGGCCTTTGGACCCCTGCTTCTAGCCAGTGACGCAGATCCCATCTGACATGACGGCACCATGACCATTCCAGAGTCTTGCGCCGTGAAGGACAGGGTCCCCGGAACGGGATACATACTGGGTGCAAGAAACACCGTGATATTGCCCGTCATGGGCCCCTCAGCTGACAATTTGGCTACGGGCAGCTCGTTGAGCTGATAATTCACGGAAAGGTGGCATTGATGTTGGTCCCTGGGTTATTGCCTGAACCCCCTAGAGAAGCATAAACATCAAGAGCTCATCTTGCTCTCTCTATCTGGACTGAGTGAACCAGGGGAATCTGACGCCATGATTTGTTAACTACCTATATGCTAGTACGGATACCTAGGTACCTACTACCTACTGTCATTCGTATAATCTCTACCTTAGGGCGGTAATACCAATGTTTGACTCGTTGTTTCTCTGTTATGCATTTTTCTCGGCACAGGCTGATTTCTTTTCTTAACTGGTTTCGATCGTATGGTTCGGTTAGTTGACTGGTTCAAGGGTTGTAATGGTCGGAGGGCTGACATGGTTAATCTGGCAAATCCGAAGGGATTTGACACTTTCAGCTGTTGGAAGGGAAGGAGTTCATATTTCTAAGGCGTCCTGCTCCGGCTCAGTAAGTTCCTGGTAGCCATTCCGAGGCGGCCGAGCTCGCTGCCCCTGAACAAGAGCTGGTGAGAGCATCCTGCCTTGGTTCTCAGGCTCACGTTGGCGAGCTACTCAGTTTTCTGAGCTATGGCCGCGACCTAGCACGGTCAAACGGACCCGTCTTTGGTGTTTGATGGAGCGGTTGCGACGGGTTCTTGTCGCTACGGCCAGCCAACCGAACTAACCTCTAGCCAAGTCATATACTATACATGGACTAGAATTTCCTGCCCATGCACTCTGATAGTATCACAAAGAACGCGAACTGTCGTCACCCTCCTGTCACCGACGAGGAGGATTTCCTTGTGGGTTCTGTGCGGCACTTCTCTCCGCAACCCCACTCCTACAGAAACTTGAAGCCATCGGGAGAAAAGTCCGGCGCATTCCCCAAGTACGGCAGTTGTCTGTAGTTGACCCATTGTCGTCGCAAGGGGTACACCTAAAATATCAAGTCACGCCACAAACTATATGAACTGTCACACTGAACACAGCTTGTCGTCACTGTTGCGACTGCTGTCTGTAGTTGAACTGTTGCTGTGTTCGAAAGGGGGGAATAAGTAGATGCTAGAGTACCGGTATATATCAATCCGTTGGCATCTCCTTTCCGTTCCCAACTCTGTGCGAATTGAGATTCTGCCCCAGATTGGTTTTCGACTAATTGTATCCGTATTCTAGTCATCCGCAGCGGATGGGTCTTGTCTTACTTCTCACTACTACACTCTACTAATAGTACTGATTGCTGCACACCGGTCTCACCATGGCTATAGACCAGACTCCCTCGGATATTACCGCCCAGCTGGTAAAGTCCGTCATCACAGCCGTGTCCAGCCTAGAGCCCTTCCCGGTGCTGAGTTTCATGCAGCGTCTATATAACAAAGCCCGCCTGACCCCCAATGCCGCGGCCTTCAGGGGCCAGCTTCCTCCCGAGCCGCAGTATGGGCCCGACGACGGCCTCTTTTTGAATAACGTCGATGAGACGGACCGTATCCAGAAGCTTGCCGCGCAGTGCATTGTCAAGGCAGTATCCTTGCTGGATGATAACACTGACAAGGCTGGTTTCCGGGCCTGCGTTCAGAGCGTAAGTACACTTCAGTAGTAGAATCCCGCCGACTGGAGGGTGTAAACTACGGGCCACGGCGGCTGGAACTGGCTGACACTCTTGTCGACTCTAGGCCAGAGCCATCCGGGCTATCAATGACGACATCGTCTCGCTGACCAGCCTCTTGTTTGCCGAACACGTCAACTTGCACTTAGCAGGCTACAAGGCCGAGCAGGGCAATGCCCGACCTGTCCCGTCCCTGGACGAGCTAATTAAGACGGTCGGCTTTGAGGACTTTGTCACTGCCTTCGCACAAAAGCTTGGTGACACAAAGTTCATCAAGGGCGAGATCTACTCCGACATGGCCCGAGGAAACCATACGTTCAGCATGGCTCTTCTTTTTATACTCCAGTACCTCCGCAACGGACCTGGCTTCACTCCCTTGTCTGCTAGCGCCTTTCAATCGTCTCCAGCCCGCCAGGTGCTAATGCAATGGACTTCGGAGTTAGTCGCCGTACCGCAAACCAATGTCAGCACGGTCTTCTCCTTCATCACCCACGTCGCTTCGGGCGTCCTGCTTCCAGATCCTACTGTGACTCCCATGAAAGCCCACATGTGGATTGTTGGGCAAGACGTCTCGAAGGCGGCTTCAACTGGTGCCGGAACCGTAACCGGAGCGGCATTTCCGGTGGGAGCATTCAGTAGCACCATCATGGACTCGGTCGTCCAGCTCGCTGTATCTTCTGTTGTCCGCACGCCTCCGGCCGGCATGGAGAGCCACCAGGCAACGGCGATTCAATCCGATCTTGATAGACTTGAGAAAAGCGACGTTTTGGAGTACCAGACGATTGCCATGGCTAATCAAGCCCAATGGAACGGCATGGGAGACCGCTGGCTCAAGGCGGTTAGCCAGGCGGCAAATATCCAGACCCAGTACTCCCGCACCGAAAATAACGACTTTGCCCACGGCTTTGCTGAAGGTTTGTCGCTCGGGATCGCCGGCGGAGCGGTACGTTTTGTCCTTGCTGCGTGTCTGTGCCAACTGAATACTAACCAGTCGCTCTTTGTACTTTTCCTACTGTAGGATGTCGTAGTCACGACCACCACAGGGCAGACGCTTGCCAATTGGATGGCCTCTGGTACGTTCTACACCTCCGTTGAAAGCCCTCCTCAGCCGTGATGTGACCCCTTGCCCGGAGATACTAGTACTGAAAACGCATCAATTTCAAGTCCGCACCTCTGACCCGGAGCTGTTTACAAACAGCACTCCGAACACGGTTTCAGAGGAACGCCAGAAAACCACTCCCGCCGGAAACTGCTTTGTCGCGGGCACTAAGGTCGCGATTGACAAGGGCGAGATCAACATCGAAGACATCACTGAGGGCACCCGGATCCTGACCGAGGCTACCGCCGGTCGGTACGGCATCGCTTCGGACGAAGACGTCGTCAGTAGTTCTCCTGGCGAGGGAAAGACGATGCTGGTAGGTTTCAGTACGTCACGCCTAGAGCGCTGCCGAGATAGTACTAGTGCTAGTATTCACTCACTGACATGGCGAGCACTGCACAGACAACGAGGGTGTCTTTGCCAGCACCGGCCATATCTTCTTCACCACCACCGGCCCACGAGCCATTGAGCCGGAGCTTGCTATGCGGGAGAACTCGTTCGCCAACGTCGGCCGCTTGCGCCAAGGCCATGCGCTTTACCGGCTCTCCCAGGACGCCAGGTCATACCACGTAGTGCCTATTGAGTCCATCCAGATCGAGTTCGTGGGCCCCACCCACCTTCACGGCGTCCATCTCCGCGAAGGCGACAGATCGTACCACGCCAATGGCTACCAGGTGGCCATCAACTATCCCGAGATCACCATCAAGTCGATTGCCCACGCCTTGTCCCAGTTGCCACGGCATCAAGCCGTCAAGATGCTGCATCAGATCGACGGGCTCGCTCCCGTTTTCCAGAAGATTGGAGTCCCAGGCGTGGCGACCCTCCTGCGGCAGGAACTCAGGGACGCCCGGCACAACAGGCTCAGGCCGCCTTTGGGGCCAGTAAAGAAGCAGCACACCAGGAGGTACCAGGGCGTGAACTTCAAGGACCTCAAGAGAACTTTGACGCTCGAAGCCAGGGACTCGCCACTGACGGACAAGCATGGGCCCCCTGGGTATAAGCTGCCGGTGGTAAACCTCCACGAAGGAGTGCTGCACCTGGACCACGATATCGTGCCTCGCGTGGCGTTTGACACCAAGGGCTCCATGCTTCGCTGGTCCCGGGCGCTGGAAGGGGTTCAGGGATACGAGCACGGACTGCTCAACTTCACGACCCATGGACTGCTAGGCCGCGGTGCTGTCTACATTAGCCAGGATGAGAACCCGCCGGACTTGCCGAAAACGTGCGAGACGGTTGTCCCTTTTGTGGCTCGGAAGGCGAAGGCTCTCAGCCTTGCTGTTAAGTCTGCTGTTGCTGCCCCTGCCCCTGTTGCCCCTTCGCCCGCCGCAGATCCCGGCACCATCGACCATGAGGACTTTTACGATGTCGTGGTTGACGCGGCCGACTGGCCCGCCAACACGACCAAGACGTCGGCGACGCAGCCGCTGTCCATGGGCCAGGTCGCCATGGCTACGTACCATTCGGACGGGCAGGGGGGCCTTGAGGTGCCCGTGATTGTGGTGCCTGCCCTGGACAATCTGCTCCGTGACATCAACAAAACGCGGCCGGCGGAGTCCCAGCTCGGCCCGCTCTACCAGTCAACCGTTCTGGTCAACAAGACGGGTACCCTGACGGGTACCGTAACCTTTACGTCGTCGAGCACCGTTGCGCTCCTGTCAGACCAGGCGCCGCAAACCGAGAGCGACTCACTGCCGGTGAAGAACCTGACCTTCTTCAAGCTGAAGAGTGCCGTGACGATCCCAATCCTCTACCAGTCGGCAAAGTTTGCCTTTAGCTGGGATTACAACGACATCTCGGGAGCCGTCTACGAGCTCAACCCAGCTATGGTGGGCAATAAAGGGCAAAGGTACGTTTGAATACTAGTACCAAAACCAGGAAAGAGACTGGACACATAATAATTCTTCATCCGCCAGGCACTGGTTTGGCACCAGCTCAACCACGGGGCAGGCCACGGCACTGAGCATGAGGGCCGCCTTGGCCGTTCATTTGGCAGACGCGTTGACCGCTGCACACACCAAGGCGACGCGCACCGCCCTGCCTGCCGGAACTCATGTCAGTCCAACCGTGGCATCCGTGACGAACCGGCCCGCGCCCGTGACACGAGCCCTCTTCGGGGCGCAACCGCTCACCGTCGAGGGCATTGCGAGCATCCCGGGCTACTCGGAGGATGCGGTGCACAAGCAGAGCCAGACGATCCTGCAGAATATGATGTTCTACCACATGGACGAGAGCGACCGCACCACTTTCCTCATGTACCCGAAGCCAAGAGACCTGCCCCCCGAGCTGGCCGACAACCTGGCCGCGGACCTCAAGATGTGGATCCATGACACGTACGCGCCCGCATACGTGTCGTTTATGCTGTCGCAGGTATCGCCGGGGGACAGCTCGGGTTGGCGGGTCAACTTTGATGACGCCGAGAAGGACAAGATCTGGTACTGGTGGTCGGGCTCCGTAAGTGTCGCTGCCAGTGCTTTTTGTTCGCTCACCCCTGAGAATACGGCGCCGGCTAGGCTGACGGTTGAGCTCATCGCAGGGAAGCAAATGTCTGTCTAAGACAGACCAGTACCAGACGCTGAATGCGCTGACCTCGCGCGCCGCCATGATCGCGCTGTACGGGAACACCATTAACCCGTACTTGCCCGACGCTGCAAACTGGGCCCAGCAGCTCTTCAACGGCTGGACCGGAAAACACGCGCTGAACGCCCTGATGCAACAACCCATCAATGATGCGGTATGTTATCCTCTTCTTCACCTCTCCCTCCAACCTCCGCTAAAGCCGTCCACAGAACGTCAACCTGTTGAACATGTATTGCAACATCTTGCACACTCTTGAAGCTATGCCTAGCGCCCTGGGCGAGTATGCAGATCGGCTCTTCCAGGCTGTTCTCTCGCACGCACAGTCGGTGCAGATGACCTCGACTGCCGTCTTCAACGACGCGACGGGCGAGACGGCGCACCAGTGGCTGTACGACGCCATGTTCACTCTGATCCAAGCGACGCTCGACAACGACGCGAGCCTCGACGGCACGGTGCGCAAGGACCTCCTAAAGGACCTCACCGACCTGCAGACGGAACTGGGCATCGACGACAGCCAGGAAACTACAGTCAAGACCCGCCTGATCCTCGCCGAGACCAACATACTCCTTGCCAACATGGCCAAGTGGATGACCACTATCGGCACCGGCATCGCCAAGCTGGGCGGCCTGTACTGCGCCAGCCTGGCTGGCAGGATCTTCGATCGCGCAGCCCAGATCGCCTCCAGGCTGGGTCCAAAGGTGATTGGGTTGATGAAGGGCTGTGCCGTCATCGGCTTGGTGAGTTAGTCCTGCAACCGTTTGTGTGCTTCACCAAATTTGCGTGGCGCGATTCAGCTAATGGAGAAAAACTTGAAAACTCTACAACAGACCGTACTCTATGGATACGCAGTCGCAAGTTCCTTCATCCACTGGGACAAACTTAACAGCACCGGCCGGGCCCAGGCAATCCTAATCACGGCGAAGATGGTGACAGACGTATTCGGGAAGTCCTTTGCGGCGTGGTCCGAGTACAAGGCTGCGCGAGGCGCCGCACCAGGACCAGAGCCAGAGGCCGTGGCTGCCGACGGGGTGAACCTCGATCAGGGTATTGAGGCTGAAATGCGTGGCCCGCAAGGGCAGGAGATGAACCTCGCGCTCGACCAGGCCGAGCACGGCAGCCCCCAGCCGAACCTGCCCAGCCTGGTCGATGACGCGAGCAATGTGGCTATGGCGGAACGGAAAGTCCAAGATGAGGATCTGAAAGAGGACGAGCGCTTCAACGAGGAGGTACCCCCGGAGCTGCCGGCGGCAGAGAGCCGCGCCGCGGGGGCGTGGCGCCGTTTTAACACGCCCTCCGGCTGGCTGCGCGCCGCGGGCATCGCCCTCAGCGTGGCGCTTCTCGTCGTCATGACTATCAGCCTGTACCAGAATTGGGGCAGCTTCACCGACACGGGCAAGATCCTAGGTGTGATCCAGGTCATCACGACAGGGCTAGCCATTGCCGTCGACATCGCTATTTTTGCAGGCGAGATGCTTGTGATGACGACGTCCCTGTTCCTGACGGTGTTGCCCATATTGGGCGCCGTGTTGGCCGTCATCGGGCTTATCGCGTGCGTGCTAATGATGGTTCTCGACGTCACCCAAAAGCAAGACCCGCCGCCGACGCACGTCGAGACCTTCATCGGCAAGACGGCCAAGCCAATCATCGCCGCCTGGGATATTATGCCGCAGCCGGCACTCAGCTACTCGATGCCCACCACGGCGAAGCCGGGCGCGCCGATTCTCTTCAACGTCTCGGCGCAGAACGGCTCCGATACCGACGTAGTGCGCACGTCGGTCAAGGTGACGGTGCAGGGCGGCTCTGACACATCCTGTCTGTTTAGCGAGCTCACCATGACGGATAAGCACGTGCTGCCGGGCGGCGTCGCGGCTGCGTCAGCGCTGCAACCTGGCGAGGTGGCCGCCGAGGCGGTTGACGCGGGCCCCCCGGCGACAGCGTTCTCCGAGGCCATCACGCAGACACTGCCCAGCGACTCCATCATCGTGTGGGACTCGGTCGTGCGCGGCGTCGCCGACGCAGACACCAATCCGACTGGCTACCTGAAGCTGTTGGGTACGGGCGGCGTCAAGCAAGGATTTGTCGTGTCGTTTTGCGGGGTGGTGAACAAGGCTGGCTCCAATGTCGTGCAGATTGTTGAGACGCTGGTTGATGGGGATACTTGCCGGGCCCTGTTTAGGGTTACGAGGCAGTGATGAACGAAATTTGAGGGGAAGGTTTGATGGCCCAGGATGGGGTGTACTGCCGCTGATGGGCAGCTGCTGGTAGGTATATTAAATTGCAAGTGAAGGAGGAGGACGGGAGGGTGGGTTGCGAGTGCGATACACTGGGAAATTGTAATGACAAGTGCGTAGGAAAATGGAGGTGATGGGCGACGGGTGATGATGTGAGTTTTGGCATTGTTGGAGGGCGGCTGTGCTTCGGGAATGCCGTTACTGGCTAGTAAACAAGGGTAATCATGTACCGCAAGTTACCTTAATATTTCGGCCCTCTAAACTGCAATGGGCTTTGCGTTCCGATCACCTGGGTCTTCTGCCTCAGCGACTGATAATGTGACAGCCATCGTCGGCATTGTGAATGGATGCTCAGTGGTGTACTAGTAGATCCAGTGCTGTTACCTTACTGTTGTAGGTCAGCAACGGATCTCTGTTAACGGCAAACAGTTTTGCCACTGTTAGTAATGCTACAGTTTGTGTGACGCTGGACAACAGTAATCGATTGTTGTAAACTGACCGTCTTTTTGAATGATTGGACAAAAGTGAGATTGTGTTTGACTTGGGCGTGACTGGCTAACGGTTTGAGTTAGAATCCTCCTGAGAGGTAATGGGGCTCGGAGCCTTGGGAGTGAAGAGGGCTACAAGGCAAAAACAGCCAGTCTCTGAAACAGCAGTGTGTCACCGACCGTCTTACGAACCCACGCTGTGTCGCCGCCCATGCAGACCGTCGCATCCAGCAAGAGAGTCATCGTTAGACTCAGATATGAGCTTTACGCAAACTGTTTCCTGTGACCATTTTAGTGTACTGGAAACATTTGCACGCTAAAGCATCGGGCTCATACATGACTCCTGTCGTACACAAGCAAAAGGGCATCCTCTCCTTGCAAAGCCTAGGGGCACCCTTACCGCGCAACAACTCTTCTAATACATGGTGGTAGGCGATTCTGACCAAACATTGTAAATGCAAGCTCAAAGCAGGGGGAGACTACCTGTGTGTGTCAAATTATCCAGCACTAATGTTACACGTAATGTGGTCCGTGTGTGTGTATAGATGTTGGGATTGGATGAGATTTATAGATGGTAGAGGCATGGTAAGTAAGCAAACTAAAGCGCTACATAAACCTCGTTCACATCTGGCTTCAAATTCATACGTGACTTAAGAATCTAGCTTCATGAGGAAGGAAGAGCCTTATATTTGGGGCGTGCTACATCGCCTCTCGCTACAAGCAGCTGAAGGAGAAACATCCCCATCTAGCGATAGCGGGGTTTGAAGATGACACAAACCTCTTAGTCTTTGGCCGGGAGCCAGAGACCAACTTCCGACAGCTAGAAGCAGCTGAGAGCCGTGTTTGCAGTGGGCAAGCACTTGAGGGGTGGCATTCTCCGCTGGGGAATGTGAGCTGATTTGCTTCAACAAGGGACGGTAACAGTGGACTGACCGGCTGGACCTCACCCAGCCAGGAAGAGGAACTATCCCAGTAAGTCCCACAGCCTCGGCTAGATTCCTAGGAGTCTGGCTGGACTGGAAGCTCAACTGGAAGCGTTACGGTCCTGTATTTAACTACAAAGTGGCACGGGGAGAGATAGCATGATGGCTCCCCGAGGCTACGGATATACTGTTACTGACCCACTTGAGGGAACCACCAGAATGGTGGTGACTCTAACCCAGGCACAGGTCGTTCTGTGATATGAAGGCCCACTTAGGAGCGGTATAGCGGAAGCTGACGGCCCAGAGCTATGCTTTGTCAAGGATTACGGCGAAAACATGGGACCTAGGGCTGGTCAAAGCGCGGGAGGTGTACTCAAAGTGCATTCTTTCAGTGCTAGCTTACGGCACATCGTCCTTTCACACCCCCACCGAAAAGGGGGGTCAACCAGCAACAAAGGGGATCACCAAGGCCCTCGGGAAGGCTTCAAAGCAAGAGCCTACGGATAGTAGCAGCAGCCTTCAAGTCCACCTCCATTCGCAATCTCGAAACAGAGGCATGGGTGCCACCGTTGGACCTGCACTTCAACAAGCGGCTAGCCAACTTCGAGGCCTGATTTCAAATGTCCGCTCTGGATGATGGCCAGGGCGACAAGAAGGCCACAGGGAGCAGCGCTTACGCAGCCTGCTTGTGACGAGCCCCTGACCAGAACCTCTGAGAGGGAAACTGGGTTGAAGGCTGCTTCTGAATAACGGTTCGGTGTAGCCAAAGGGTATACAACAAAGATGTATTAATGTCTCTGTGATGGCACTGGCGTACGCCCAAGGCACCATCACCATACATATACCACTGATCTCTTGCAAGCTTGACTCACTTGTAGCTTTTGATAGCAATCACAGTTGGTTGAGTGCAGTGGTCCTACTGCGCCAAACTCTAGGTCAGAACCCCTAAAAGGGATACTGGGTTGAAGGCTGCCTCTGAATAACGGTTTGGTGTAGCCAAAAGGTCCACAACAAAGATCACAATTGTCTCTCGGTAGTGCTTGGTCCTAAGAACTAACGATGTGAATTACATACTGGGTAACTATCTACACTGGTCAGTTCCTCCGTGTATATATACCATGGATCATCGTGGATCATTTCCTCGAGATGATCCTCTATGATCAGGGTCCGGATCAATTATACTCCCATCAACGGCACCCCCTCGTTGTAGTGTAATTGCACCTTACGTAAGCAAAGGCACATTGAATTGATCCATCAAAGGCTCACATGGGAGTGGATGCAACATGTTGCAGTTGAATGTCACGTGGAGGTAGGCAAAAAAAGGCCAAACCCTACACAAATTTCCTACCCTGGTCATCATTAGTCATTTTCTTCTATGGGTTCCTGTGTCTTCCATGACAGGATTGGATCAAGATCAACAACTACGCCGGCGTCATACCAACTGCGAAGGATCTGACAAAGAGCTATTGTGTTTGCCTGTAGCCGGTTGCGGAGAGGAGTAACCATATGGCCAGTAACGCTGAACAAACGCTCAACTTCTGCGCTCATGGGAAGTACTGTGTGCATTATAGGCTTGTTTTAACGGGAAATATCCAGGCGTCTATGTCTATATCCAGCGGGTAACCCCCTACCTCCGCCGCAGACGGAGGGCGGTGGGGATTCATGTATTTTAACATTGTAGATACAGACTGGTCCACCGGTTCACAATTTCAGATTCGTCGGCTAATTGCGCTATTCTGGGGACGATACGTAGGTGGTTTAGGAACATAAGATAGCTTTACGAATGCCTAACAAGTGGAGACGTCTGGCAAAAATTCAAAAACCTCTCAAACTGTGATGCTTAAATAAATCCCAATACCTGGTTGGCCAGTTTTGCAGCCTCCTTCCCACCTGGAGTATCCCCCTCCAGAGCGACCAGCCTATCCAACCCCAACGACTGAACGCCTATCGGGTCACAGAACCTCATGACATAATCTTCAGTAGAACGCCCGACATGGCGAAACTCGCCCTGCCCACCAGAGAAATCAGGCGCTGGTGTGCCTTCCAAGAAGGCAGCCCGCTGACGGGCCACATACTTGGCATTGGCTTCGGTGGTGGGGCAGACGGGGATATACATGACACTTGAGTCGCCACGACCATTGTGTGTCTTGTCAACGGCGTGGATAGCTACGGCACACTGTTAGCTCCTGACGCCACCAAACTAAAAGGGAAAAGAGATATGCACTCACTGTCGCAGTGCCAAACAACATAATCTCCAGGTCTAACCTCAGGAACATGGACCATCGTCCTATCCAGCTCCAGATGCGGATGCAGACCCTCAGGGAACTCCTGTCCATGCCCTGGTGTTGCTCCCTGGAGATCACTCGTCATTTTTTCGCCTCCGGTGAACTCCCAGTTGTCCACCTCCAAATGCCTCCTCTTGTCACCGCCAAGTTCGTTCAGAGTCTTAATGTCCCGGAAAAACGGTCGCAGCAGAGTATACGCAGCTGTCTCCTTCACAAGAGGGTTGACAAGCAGCGTCCCTTCCCCGGGACCGGAATTGCTCATGGAGAGCCACCCCTGAAAGGTCCGGAACATGCTGCAGGGGCCAAGCCCATCATACAAGTTCGTCACGGCGTTCAATCGGCCGCTGGCATCGAAGGGATCGTAGCTCTCCCAGTCTCCCCGGAAGATGGGGTTGTAGATACCGCCGAGCCCGTAGCCGTTCTCCTCCCAGCGTTCGACACTGCCGCCATCTTGATGAGGCCCGAGTGCGAACTGAGCGTCACCTGGCTGTCTAATTCGTAGGCGGTCGGCGTAGCAAAGGGGAGTGGACAGCGAGATGGGCGTATTTGGGTTGGAGACATGCCAGAGGGATGACATGAGGGTGGTTTGAGCCTTCAGGAGGGAGGGATGGAACCGGGCGCGGGCTTGGATGGTGGACCAATAGAGCTCGAGGACTTGGGGGTTATCGGAGGGAAAGCCTGGTTGATGTCAGTGCCAGCAATGGAGATAGAAGTAGGTGTAGACGTACCTCTTGTATGTGGATTTTGGCGGACATATTCCTCAATCTCGTACTTGTACGCCCTGGCTTCGTCTTCGGGGATCACTCCTTTGATGATGGCTGCGCCTCGTTTCTTCAGCTCTGGTTTGGAGGCCGCAAGATCTTGATCAAGATGACTGAACCGTATCTCGGGGACGATAGGCGGGCCTGTTTGCGCAATCAACTCATTTTCACGCTGCAGGGCTCTGAGAAGCCGCTTCCAACTGGCAATGACAGCCTCCTCATGGCCCTGCACCAGCCTGAGTTTGAGTTGGCGGTAACGATCAGGGAGAGGCTCTGGCGCCTTGCCAGAAAGCGAAGCGAAGGCGTCTGAGATATCCCCCTCCCGTTTGTTGGGGCTTATAGACGCCATGGAGACGACCCGCCGCGTCTGGTGTTGTGGTGGTTGCCTACATGTGTGAGGGGGCGGGGTAGAAAGTCGCACACGACATGTTACCGGCGAAAGTCTTGAGGGGAGAGCTGCCTTCATTTTAAGTGTAGTATAAGATGCGATAAGCTGCCAAGACGTTGAAGTTTGAAGGGACGATGTGATCTCGGTAAGTCACGTATACAAGAGGAAGGTGAGGATTTGCCAGAATCTTGATATTATCATGACTGAAGGCAACCATTCACCTTGATAATCACGGCGTGATAATATACCCGAAGGCCTCATTCTCCTGGACTGTGGTTACACGAGCGGAACTGCTCAATTGGGACGTCGGGAGATGCCTTGCTTTGTGGGAGGAGATGGTCAAAGAAATTCATGCGCCTACGTCATAGCAAGAGGCCAGGGCCCAGGGCATATGTGTAACGATACCTTGCGAAATTGACCCGATGAACTTACCATTACTAGAATGAACTGAGAAGTTTCAGTGGATTATGAGAGGAGTTCTCCCTTACCGGGCCGAATCGTGAGGAAATACTTTGCGATTTTGATGTTCATATGAGTGTGAACTACTATGGTCGCGTGCATAAAGAAAACCCCCATGTCAGGTACCTGTGGGGCACAACAATTGACGCGTTTTCAACCAATCAGCTGAATACACCC
>MU866300.1:0-53358 GCA_033296915.1 Triangularia setosa | reverse complement strand
GAGACAATTGGTGATCTTTGTTGTGTACCTTTTGGCTACACCGAACCGTTATTCAGAAGCAGCCTTCAACCCAGTATCCCTTTCAGAGGTTCTGACCTGGGATTCCTCACAAAAAGGCTCAAAAGTTGCTCTCGTCTTGTCCAATCAAGTCATAAAACGATTGACTTGCCGGCACCGACAGGCCCGGTGAAAGCTCGTTGCTCAAGGCGGACAAGATAGATAAACAGCCGCTCTTTAGCGTATTTGCTTCGCGTTCAGCTATAGTATCAAAATGGTTGCTGGGAAAGGCCCACTTTTCGCCGTGTCGCAGCAGCCCGTGTACTGCATAAAATTATGAACGGAGGCACGTTGCATTATCCAAATTTCCATCTCTTCGGAATCAGCAAACTTACCGGAGTGACTGCACCGGAGGATGTGACTGATGCCGGAGGTGTGGCTGATGCGGGCTGGCAAGTCACGGCGAAGGGATTTTGCAGGATTGCGTCGGACCACATCCAAACTGGACGAGAGCTGTTGGCGCGATCTGCATGCGCTTTTCCATCTGGAACATATTCCACCCGTTTTAACACCGCGGTGGGAGTGCTTGTATTCTCTAATCTGTAACGGTAGAGACGGGTGTGACGAACCCCTGATCAGAACCTCTGAAAGGGATACTGGGTTGAAGGCTGCTTCTGAATAACGGTTCGGTGTAGCCAAAAGGTACACAACAAAGATCACCAATTGTCTCTTGTAAGCGCTTGGTCCTAAGACCTCACGATGTGAATTGCATACTGCGGAACTATCTACAAGCTATCTAGTTCCTCCGTATATATACCCTGATTATCACTCTACCTGGGGAATTATCACTCGTGATAATTCCTTATCACCGTGATCCATCGATTATCACTGGTGATCCTGTTCCTCTGGTCGTGACAATTTCTTGATTGGTCGAGGGTGTCCGCCCCACTTGCATGCACGTGCCTACTATGTAAGCGTCCAGGTCGTGACAACGGGCCAAGCCTGTCCGTTAGAGAACCGTTTAGCGCCACACTTTCTTCCACATTTTGAAGTAAAAAAAATATACTCTTTTTGGAGTCGCCCATCCTCGCAGTCATGCTACATAAGAGACAGCTGAGACTCGAACCAATACTCAGGTGGGTGACCACTGGGGAATCCTCAGTGTTGTATTTTTTTAGTTTTTTTATCTTCTCGATCGTGGTTCTGTTCCTTTGCTTCACGGGCTTTCTTCTTTGGGCATCAGTATTCTTTATGGCCCTCAAATCCTGATAGCAAGAGTGTAAGATGACTATGCCTTGCGATTTCATGACTCTACCTGGTGTAGAACTTACGTACATTGCCGAGGATCAGTGTGTGCTTAAACTCTGGCGGACAGGGGTTGCTAAAGGCTTTGTCTGGTGGGGACTGTGGATGTAACCTTATTACCGTGACTCCAGAATGTTTGAATGAAAGTCTTTTGTTTCTGTCGATTACCTATATTCAAGTAAATTCACACTTGTGGAAAGAGATGTCGGCTGTCAAAGAGAGACCGAAGAGTGCATATGAGATTTCAGCAAGACCCAGGCCTGCTTCATATGCTGATGCCGACACCGTACAAAGACCAAGGCTCCCGTCATATCTCCAGTCAACATACACGTCCCATCTTCGATCAAGCTCACAAACGTCATGGGATGGCCTCAATTTGAACCGTCCTCGGTCTATTTCCCGTCCAAGACCAGCATCACCGAGGCCAGCACGCCGCTTGGAGAGGCCTCATTCGATAGCCTGCCTTTCGGACAACTATCTTTTGAACGTTGACAGATGGAGCTACGATAGGGTGCGGATGCCCTTTACACCATCGTCAACCGAACCTCCAGAGCTTCAGCCTTCTTGGAGATCATCCAGTCCACGAACAGCACCCCAATCTGCTTCGCCTTCATCTTCACCAGTTTCAACCCGGCCGATATCGGCGCACTTTGTGAACGCGTTTGGCGGCCCAGACGATCCAACATTGCCGCTGCCATCAACACCATATGCAACTGGAACGGGAGCGAGCACACCCACTTTCTCTGTCACCCACCCCGATGGATCAACTGAGCCTCTCCCCTTGGTACTTCCTAGCCCTCTTCATGCACAACAACAATACAACACTCTCTTGCCAGCAGCGGAAACGGAGCCTCCTTCGCCCCTGAAACGTGATATTCACATGACTGCAAGCAGATATGAGCCCTCGTCATCACAAAGCGAGATATCGAAAGGAAGCGAAACCAAAAACAAGACAGGAAGACAAAGAGGAATGTCGGTAGACAGCATAATGAACACGCCTGGTTGCTGTGGCCTATGTGAGCGGGGTACAGCCAAGATGATAGGCGGGAAGATCACGGCCTGGGTGGTGGGAACATTAATTCCGGTTACATTTGGAGTCATGACGGGCGTCTTGTCCAAGATATTTCACTGATCAATGTTTACCTACATGAGATGTGATAATAATTGCTCTAGGATATGGCTCCAGCATCAGCCGAGCTTGCTGCTAGAAGAACTGGCACCAAATGCCCGATTAAGGATGAAAAGGGAGGAGCTAAAGTGTCTGCTTTTTTTGGGCTTCAATTTCCTTTTCATTCTTGGAATACGAACCTGGACTGAGCAGGAGCAATGACATTTGGGGTACGGGTCAGGAGAAGAAACTGCTCTGTGAATGGTAATAAATCATGTGTCCTTTTAAACAACATCCTGTGTTCGCAAGCGTCCGCTACATCTTCCCAGCAAGCCCCATATGAAGTCAAGCGCATGATTACCATATAGCATGACATTCCGTAATGTTTTTCGTCTGATCTAAACTACAATAGGTGTCCACATCTGCTCCAAATCTTCCGTAGTATAGTGGTCAGTATGTG
This sequence comes from Triangularia setosa, assembly GCA_033296915.1. Taxonomy (NCBI): domain Eukaryota; kingdom Fungi; phylum Ascomycota; class Sordariomycetes; order Sordariales; family Podosporaceae; genus Triangularia; species Triangularia setosa. The sequence goes on along the minus strand of MU866300.1, from coordinate 50,488 downwards.
AGCTTGTCAATATCCACCATGGTTGAAAACAACGCTCGAGACCCGGGTTCAATTCCCGGCGGGAGAGAGGAAGACCCTCATGTTTTTTTTTGCTCTCGTCTTCTTTTGACGAGGCTTTCTATGTACGCCCTTTCTTGGGTATCAAGCTAAGGGTCAAGTTCTATGGTGAACCAGCTTGCTTTGCACGCGTGGTCGACTTCTTGCTCCGCCTGGCGAAGGAAATCAAGGCGAGTAACTTATTTTGAGGGTATTACGGAAGGAGGTTAGCGAACAAGTAGGGGTTCCCTCCCAGCGGCGAATATCAATTGAAGACGAAACTGGCAATGATGGCGGTGGAGGACTACCTAATGGCGGATGTAGACAAGCAAGAGCAGGGGGCTGAGAATATCAACCCAGGGTCTGCTGCCATCGTGAATGCTAATGTAAACGCGGCGTCTTGTGTTTCATTTAATTCTCGATTAAAGGCGCCGCTTTCCAACCCATAATAAACGGGCAATGAAATCGGAGCGCCAACGTGAAAGACTTTCAGTCCATAGTCATTTGACATTGGGTTTAGCTGAGACATCTGTCGCAGCAAAGCTTGAAACAAAGATAACTCATTTCCCGTTAATGCTAGTGTCGCGTTTGAAGATGTGATACCAAGCTCTAAAGCTCGGTTTCTGCTTGCTTATGTTCCATTTTTCTGTTGGGCAGAAATCAAACGCTGAAAGTTCTTGCTTCTGAGAACAAACAAACTTCTGATAAGGACTAGACGACCTAACTCAGTTGAACAATGAACTATCACCTGGCTGTCGAGTTTTGCAGTCTGTTCTCTGGCGTATCCTTGTCCCATGATTTCTACTAGTTTACAGTAGCATGTTGCGTTGGCCGCCTCGTAAAGAGCGTACGACTGTTGGAATATTCAAATTGACCTATTTGGGATGAAAGTTAAGTATATTAAGTAGCTAGTACATATGTAGTTGTTCTCTTCAAACTCAACTGGCATAGCTAATGATAGAGTGCGGCTCGGAAGATATGATGATTGCCAACTTTAGGTTACGATTCGAAAGACAAGCCAGCGCGATGGTTTGCCACTTATAGACCCACCTGGTAACGAAGGTCAGCATGAAGGGAGCAAAGATACATATGCTGTTGCGTTTGATGCTGTAAGGGTATGTCGTCGATGATGGTCCCTCCCGCACAGGAGAGGCAGAGCCATAGGTACACCTGAGCCAGATATACAAGAAGTACTAAGCAAATAAATTACCCATAGACTGGTACGGTTTTCCTATACAACAAGATAGAAAGAAGTAGGACCTGCACGCCTATCGGGCACATCGGTTGTAGGAACAAAACAAATTACCCATACCCGTACCATAAAGCAGCTAGTTTACCCATCCGACCATCCAACTGTACATAAGACCTGACACCCATCCATCAAACCTTGTCGAAAGCCAACAATAACTCTACCAGCCCCAGTCAGAACCCAACACCAAGTGAACACCAGATCCATACCCACCATGCCCCTTTGGTGGTGTTTGGAACCATGAGCCCATGTGTCCCCCCCATGCCAGTTCAACATGCCGCAAGAAGGTTAACCAATACCAACAATGAACCAAGCCTCCTTTCCAGCCAGACAAATAGACTCCTAAATAGCCTCCCCATTCCCTGTACCGGCCTATCCATCAAAACTGAATCCCTCCAGTCTCGGGCAAGCAGATATGAGAATCCGGAAAAGCCCCCCCCCCCCCCAAAAAAAAGGAGAAAAAGACAGCCCGCTTAGATCAACAGAGATGAAACGAAACGTAAAACATGATACGCATATAGCACATCTCAAGGAGAGCCTTCCACGCCATGTCAAGAACAAAGAAAGCGATAAAGAAAAAAGCGGACAGGACGCTCACACCACACACTCAACCTCGGCGACCCGATTTTCTCGACTTTCCTCAGTCATGGGCAGAGGAGAAGCAGGAACATCGCCCTCGTCTTTGGCAGACGTGCTCTCCCACAGCTCAAAGCTCTCCCCTGTTCCCTCCATAGGCTCTAGCACCGCCGCTTTGAGTGAAGGCCCGCCGTTGTTGCCCATGATATCGTCGACGTTTACGGATTCGACATCGGCAAGCGTCACTCGTTGTTGGCCATGCTCTGCGTCGTACGTTTGTTGCTCTTGCTCTTCTGGCAGGGCCTGATCTTGATGCTGGTACTGATCGTTCTCCCCGACCACCGTCTCAGCTTCTTCCTCATCCCACGGCACCAGCACTACGCTCTCCTCGGTGCATCCTTCGGCATAATAGTCGGCCGCGTTCATCTCGGTGAGAGGGCCTCTGTGCTTCTCAATAATCATGTCATCGACATCGCCTACTCTGGCGGCCTGTCGGGCAGAGGTCTGGGAAATGTCGTCGGCAGGAGGAATATTCTCCTTGTCTCTCCCCTCGGCTCTGTCACGGCTCTGACGACGCTCAGACTCTTCGTCGCTACTGATGTCGAGCGTGCAGGTGCCGTGCTGAAGAAGATTGGTCATCTCCTGCTCCGGTGTGTCTTCATGAATGTCAAAGAACCAAGAGGACTGCATGCCACCTGTGGACAGGAGGAAGGAGTCTGAAGAGGCCGGGGCGGCAGCAGTCGCAGTGGCGGACAGGGAAGAGGTCCGCAGAGAGCCAGAATAGGCGGGAATAGAGCCCTTGAGAGCGGCATCGAGAGAAAAAGGGACCGAGGAGCTACCACCGAGACCAAAGGATGGAGGATCAATCCGCTGTGTGTGGCGGCGTTTCGAGAGAATGCCGATCCGCTTGGAGCCGCGGGTGGGAGAACGGCCAGCTGGGGCGGTTAGGGGACTGGGCGCGGTGATGGCACTGAGACGGGAGGCTGGTGATTTTGGCTGAAGAAAGGTGCGTGGTCTGGAAGAAGAGGAGATCTTGTTTGGGGGAAGACTGGCAGCACCATGAAGATGGGAGGTCGAAGCTGCCTTGGTCAACACAAAGGCGGGAGGCTTGAAGAAGGGCTTGATGAACTCGACCCCGTCAACGTTGGCGCCTTTTGACCGCTTGGAAAAGAGCACTGGATCGACATTCTCAAAGTCATCGGCGTCCACCACTTCGGAAGCCTTGCGCTTAGCTGGGGAGTTGGAGAGGGCTGCTACAGTCAGTGTGATGGCCACGGCATGCAAGGCAGAAAAAGCAACATACCGTTCTGCCGGTTCTTGAGGCTCGTCAACGTCTTTAACCGTGCGTGATCAAGAGGAGCAAATGGCTGACGGCTAAGGGTCGCCATGGTGGGATAATCGTGACACACCGCCCAAGAAGGAGGGGAAAGAGTGAGTGACGCTGTGTCCTGCTGCGCTGGCTAGGGTGTCCAAGCCCAATCGAATGTCCGACTCGATCAAGGCGGTCGTTGGTGAACCCAGGCAAGGGCAGCAGAAGCCAACAAATATCAAGATTTGCTTGTTATTTCTCTCCTCAGCGCTCCTCTGGGATTTAGCCTGCCCTGCTGTCGTGATAGAAGAGCAGAAAAGCTAGACAGAGGGGTTAGGGAAGGAGGCGGATCTGGGCCGGGACAAGCGAGGGTGGGTAGCGCACTATTCTTATTGCACAAGCTGGTCTGGTGGGAGACGGCCAGGCGCGATGTGCTAGATGGGATGGGTTGGGTGGGCAAAAGTGGTCGCTCTTTCTGTCTGGCTGTTTGACATGTGGGAAGCGACTGGCAGTGAGGTGACCCAGATGGGTGCCAGATATCTGAGGTTGAGATGTCAGAGGAAGCGCTCGCAGATCAGAGCTGCTGCTGTGGCAGGACAGGTTGGACAAGGGGACCGGTTTGAGTGATGTCGTCTTGGAGAGAGAACTGAAGAGGGGAGAGAGGGAAGCTACGGCCCGACGGCGATGGGCAAGCTGGGGAGGACGAGGAAGGTAGCTGCCCTGGAGGTTGGTGGTGGAGGGCGGCGGCAGGCCTTGAGTGGTGGGAAGGAGGGTGCAGCAGCGCGAGGGAGGATCGAGTGGTACTCGGTGGCCCCAGAGCTCAGACAGGGCAGTCGGTGGCCGCAAGCTTACAGAACAGGAGCAGCACGAGGAGGTACTCTTGGTGGTGATACTGTACTGTGCTGGAGGTACTGTACAGTACATATGTACCATAGGGTACAGGAGAGACAAGAGGCGAGGTAAAACTCTACGCACAGCGGCCGTGCCGTTGAGAGGCTCCCATTGGATGCTGGAAGCAAGGGAGAGTGCTGTCCACGGGGTCAAGTGGCCCACAAGTGCTTGCAGCAGCGTGCATGGGCGACAAGGCCCGCTATTGGGCAGCGGCTCTTCAGCGGACGCGGTGTGTACTCAATGCGCCAATCCACGAACGAATCAACGCGTCTTGGACGGTCCACTCGCTGCCCAGCCAAAGCCAGGATCCGCGTCGCATCTTTAAGAGGCCGTGCCGATTTCCCTCGGGTCGGCACTGTAGACAACCTTGCTCCCTCCCCTCAGACAGAAGAGGCGAGATGAGACACAGACGGCCAACTGCTTCTCAAGATCGGCCACCCCTCCCTTTTGTCACTGCATACATATATCAAGGAAGATATGCCCTTAACGCCTGGACAAAGATATTCGGGTGGCTGGTCGAATCACTGCAGCCTCAGGTTTCGAGTTGTCCATTCGATAAGATTGCTTCACTCCCTCATCCAGACAAGATGGAGGGCGCAGTCTCTCTCACAGTCACCAGAAACGTTATTGCATGGCCGCCACGATCTCTTGCCAAGGCGTCAAAAGAGGAGTTGGGTTGGGCAGAAGAAACAAACGCCACGGGAAATTTCGCACAGGCTTCCTTCTTTTCTTTTTATGTACGTACCTATAGTGTGCCTAGGGCTGGCCGTTTGATTGATCGTTTGGTCGCAAGCGAGCAAGCTTAACTTGACCAACACCCGGGTGAGGGGGATCATGAACCCCTCAGTTATAGGCTGTCACCTGATCTTTCTTCATCGCAAGCACCTCATATATCTGCCCCTGACTATGAAACGTAGACCCCTGGGATGATGGCACACGTTTCTGAAGGTTCGGGCGCTGCCAGCAGAAAGGGTGATAGGATCATCATTTCACAGACTCACACTACTGCAACTCTCTGGCGAAGTATCTCGTCCTATTTGTCGATCCAAGCACCCAACAGTTGCCAGCTGGCACCCGTCTCTACACTTGCCAAGCCTCCAGATGCCAGTGAACATTGCCCCTCCATCGGATGGTCTGAGCTTCCCGTCTTAAGCCAACATCACCTCATGAACAAGCCCGAGTGTGCTGTAGTAAGCTGGAGGTATAATAAATAGGCCTCCATTCTCCGCGGTTGGTTGACTTGAATCTGCCATTGAATTCAAAATGACATCGACGCACGATGGCAACACCAAACCTACCCGAGGCGCCCTCATTGTCCTCGAAGGCCTGGACCGGTCAGGCAAGACAACCCAGGTCAAGCTTCTTGAGCAGCGGTTTGTCGAACTGGGCAAGTCTGTAAAAGTGATGCGCTTTCCCGGTACGTACTTGCTGAGAACTCTTCTCTTTTTATTTGTGATGTATGTCATCTAACGCAACGACCAAGACCGCACAACCCCAATTGGCCAAATGATCAACTCATACCTCACTTCCCAGACAACCATGTCGGACCACGTGATCCACCTGCTCTTCTCAGCCAACCGCTGGGAAGCCGCGTCGCTCATTACCTCGTTGCTGTCCCAGGGCACCACCGTCATCTGTGACCGCTACTACTACAGCGGCATCGTCTACTCGGCCGCCAAGCACAACCCCCTTTTGCCGCTATCGTGGGCTCGCTCACCTGAAGTTGGGCTCCCTAGACCAGATTTGGTCTTGTTCCTGGACCTGGACGAGCAAGAGGCCAAGAAAAGAGGCGGGTGGGGAGGGGAGGTGTACGAGAAGGCCGAGATGCAGAGGAGGGTGAGGGAGTTGTTCTGGGGACTGAGCTTGGGAAAGATTGTGGGAGCGCCACACTCTGCCCTAGAATGTGGCCCCGACGAGAGTGCAGGAGCAAGGGGAGGAGAGGAGGAAGTAGCTGTTGGTCCGCCAAGTGCCCAGACACCGGATATCAGCGGAGGCGTCGAGCACCGGTTCAGACAAGAGGAGGAGGATTTGCATGTAGTAGATGCCAGCGTGAATGTGGAGGAGGTTGCCGAGGAGGTGTGGAAGGTGGTCAGGGGCAGAGTCGAGGCGGTGGAACGAGGCGAGGTTGGGAAGGTGGTGAGAAGAGTATCATGATGTGTTCTATTCTTCCCCATGTACATATACAAAACCGTGCAACGAAAGTGTCAATACAGCAATGAGCGGGACATGACCGGCAACACAGTGCTAATTATGTGCTATCATTTACGGCCACTGACCACAGTAAGCCAGTGAGAGTTGAATGCTATCCCCGTACCCGTAGCGTGCCAGGCTAAAATATGTTGAATGATGGCAGATGCGATGTTGAGATCATCACCTCGTACGCACAAATAAATCATGCATGTAGATACGCCGCCGGACCAAATGCTCCATGCTGTGTCGGCTGCGCTGCGTTGCGCTCTCGTTTGACGCCGTGACCGTCTTTTTCCAAAACGCCATGTTTATCTTCTTTTAGGGGCAAAAAAGAGGGAGAAAAGAGAAAAACAGGGTAATAAAAAAAAACATAAATAGACAAGCAGAACACCACACCCTAGTCCTAATTAGGCATCGCTGCCACCCATTCTGCTCTTTTGTTGAAAAGAATCACAACAACCAACACCTTGTCAACGCAAAGGGTATCAGTAATTTACCGGCGGTTGACGCCAATCAGGCTCAGAAACTCGTTCCTCGTTTTCTCCTTCCTCTCAAAGCACCCCAGAACACAGCTGGTGATGGTGCTCGTCGTCGTCTTTTCTACTCCCCTCATGACCATGCACAGATGGCTCGATTCCATCACCACCGCGACACCCTGGGGCTTGAGCACCTCCATGATGGCATGTGCCACCTCTTTGGTCAGGCGCTCCTGGATCTGCAGGCGGCGGGCAAACAGCTCAGCAATGCGCGGCAGCTTCGAGATGCCAATGACGGCATTGGATGGAATGTAGCCGATGTGCATCTTGCCGGTGAAAGGCACCAGGTGGTGCTCGCACATGCTGAAAACCTCGATATCTTTGACAATGACCATCTCATTGTGGCCTTCCTGGAAGATGGCGCCATTGACGATGTCTCGGACATTTTCCTGGTAGCCCTTTGTGAAGAAGAGCATGGCTTTGGCATAGCGCTCGGGTGTGGCCAGGAGACCCTCCCTGTCGGGGTCCTCGCCGATGCACTCGAGGAGGGTGCGGACGGCGCCCTTCATCTTCTCCATGCGCAGCTCCTTCTGCTCAGGAGGTTCGTCTAACCTCTCACGAGTGCCGCGGCTGGGGCGGGAGAGGCCGTCAAAGTCGATGACGGGGCTCGGCGAGCGGGTCGACGTCTCGCCTGCTTCTTCCGGTGTCGGAGCGGCCGAGGGCTCAGGGATCACCGCCGACGAGGCCGTCGTCTTTCTCTTCTTCTTCTTGGGCGTGGGTTCGGGCTGGTCGCGGAAGTCGCGGGCTGGCTTGCTCATGCTGGAACGTCTCTCTGCGGCGTTGCGGGCACTGGTGCTGCCATTAGCCTTGGTGGCATTTTCACCTTGGTCGTCGGCGCTGGTGCGCTTCTTGCTGCTGCCATCCTTGCTCTTGGACTTTTTGGTGCGCCGGGGCTCGCTGCCGGACGAGACGCCCGAGGGGCTCTGGCTGCGAGAGGGGGATGCGAACTGAACCATTGCGATATGCGCAGACACGATGATTCAGAGGGGGCTGTCGCCGTTGGGCGGAAAAATGGGGAGAGGCGGAATGAAGTCGTTGTTTGGTAGAAGGGGAACAGACGATGGAAACGACAGGCCGATGGCGCAAGTGGTTGAGTCAGGAGTGGCAGACTCCGGTCCCCCTGTTCGGCGACTTTTTTTTCAAGGACCCCAGATCCCAAACTCTGATATTCCTGTGGATACCCGAACGTGGCGGACGACACCCTCAAGATTGAAAGCGGTCTAGTCCAGCCAGATGGAGGGGTCTAGGTTTAAGTACGTGTTGGTTTGACGTCAGTCAGTCAGTCAGTCAGTTGGGAGCGTTTTCCTACAGCAATGATATGCAGTTTAGAACACAGCAAACGGGTAGGGTGCTGGTGATTGCCCGCACATGGCAATGTTGGTGGATTCTCACTGCTTAGCATTCATTGTTTGGCAACTCATGGAAGCCAATTGGCCTATTGTGTTGCGTCCCCATTTCAGCAGGACTGCGAAAGCTCGCTCGAAAAAAACACTACTGTCATTCATAATCCAGGCCAGTGGCTTGTTACTGCCCCACAACCCACCCTGATGGAACTTGGCGACGCGGGGCAGGTGGGCAACAGTGGAGTAGACCTTGGCACAGCAGAGCACGGACCATGGGCTTGGCCTGACCCAGGTAAGGGATACTAGATGAAATTCCCATGAAACAGTCCAACTAAGACACTCCTCTGTAGATTGGATTCATCAGGCACAGATACTCTCTGAACCGGCGAGTGCCCTGGTTCTGGGGCTGGAGTCGAGATATTCGACACCGATTTTCTACGAGTTACATTTTATTCCTGTGTCGGCGAAACCCACCAGCAAGCCAGTTCTGTCTGCTACGGGCGCACACGGCTGCCCAGAGTCGAAAGCTTGGACCTCTTCGCGAACGACGCTGTCCAATCCAGTCTTTTGGCTGATGGCTTCATCACCGCTGTATTAACCTTCTCTGTCGCTCCCATCCATTTACAATAACAGCGCCGCCATGAACAACACATCCGGCAAGAAGCGCACCGCCGACGGAGCCAGCGCCCAGCCACCTGCCCTCAAGCGACGCAAAGCCTCCACCATGTCCATCACCTCCATCCCCGGATCTGCCCATCCGCTTCGACAAACCTCGTTCCCTCCACCAGACGACCTGACTGGCACGCGATCCCCTTCAGTCGATTTTGACGCCATGAGCCACATCTCGGGCAGCCAAGTCAGCATGAGCGTAGTCGGTCCTCCTAAGAAGAAGCGCGGCCGCAAGTCTAAGGCTGAGAAGGCACGCGAACAGACCCCCTCGGTGGCCGGCGGAACAGTCAAATCAACTGCTGGTCCCGGCGGCAGTGTGGTATCCGGTGCCGGTGGGAAGAGTACTGCACCTGGCGCCGCGGGGGGCGCAGTGGAGGATGGAGACGGCGACGAGGAGGGGGACACAGAGGTGGCCGCTACTGGCGCTGCCCTGACCAAGGAACAAAAGGAGGAGGAACACAGACAGAGGGGCATGCTGATTGGCGCCTTCAACGACGAACAATTCGACAGATTCGAAAACTGGCGAGCGGCCAATCTGAGCAAGGCTGCCGTAAGAAGAGTAAGCACCGGTGGACTCTCGTTTCGCTTTCTTCTGAAACGAGTCTCAAGTTAACCAATGTGTTCTTACAGCTTGTCAATGCTACCATCTCGCAATCCGTCGCAGAGAACGTTGTGATTGGGATGCGTGCTGTGGCCAAGGTGTTTATCGGCGATATTATCGAGAGCGCCCGGAGGGTACAAGGAGAGTGGATCGACAAAACGGGGGAGAAGCAGACGGATTTGCCCACGCCGCCCGTCACGGCTGCCCCATCACCTGCAGCTACGGGAGATGGAAGCAGCGTGCCTCACTATGGACAGCTGGGGCTGGCCGACAACACTACCAGCAACACTGCCACGCCTGTCGAGAAGAAGCGTGGCCCACTGAGACCAGAGCACATTAGGGAAGCCATGCGCCGTTACAAGACTGGTTTGGAGGGCGGTGGAGTGGGTATGCAGCAGATTTGGCATCAACAGCAACAGAGCGGTGTCGAGCGATTCCCCACGCGGACAGGAGGGAGGAAAATCTTCCGTTAGGTCTAGGCCAAAGCCAGCACGACTGTATCGAGGACAAGCATGCATATTTTGGGCGTTGGGTTTTTAATTACCTCGGCTTTTGTGTGTCGCAAGGGTTACTCGGGACGTTGTCAGGGAGAGAGACATGGCCAAGGAGGCAAAGAAGGGCGCACTTTGATACCCATCCGAACAGAACACGGGATTAACAGGAGTGGTAGGCGTTGTGTTTTCACTTCGATTTTTTTTTTTGGGCTTTTACCTCAGGCCCCATTCTAATGGGTTATTTCAGGGCCGGGTATTGCCTAGAGTTCAGGCACGAATTGCTACTTGCATAAATACATAAATATATAAAAACTACCAACCATCATAATTATATCGCTCGTCCCCTTCACTTACACAAGTGACATGAACCACAGCTCCTCCGTATCACACGCTGCTCAGCTCATACTTTTGCCCCGTTGACACTTTGAAAATGCCGTTTGGGCCCACGGGAAATTCCTGATCACAGAGCTTCACCCTGACGATACCCTGCGCCACAGAATATATCCTCGTTCTGGGCTCTTCCTCTTCGACACTGCCTGGAGACGAGGAGGGCCGCCATTGGACAGTGTTGTCGGGCTGAATGGCGAGGAGCTGAAAGGAGATGGTGGAGGTGAGGTGAAGAGGGGACGTCGAAGAGTGAGTGAGGTATGTGGAGAAGGCCACATCTGCATGGCGTGCGTGGTCAGTTTTTCCTAGTGTTGCAAAAAGAAGAGTAAGATGGGGATGAATGAGGGTTCACTTACTGTTGGGACTTGTCTTCTGTTCCCACACGAATACGGCCGGGAGCAATCTTCCAATCCGACATGGTGTGGGGCAGGATGGCTCCCCGTGCAGAAGTGGAAGGATCAGATGGTGATGATGATATCAACGATGGTAGTTTACCTCTCTCTGATCGTCGCGGGCTTTCAGTGATCGGGCCGAAATTGTCTTGGAGGATTTCGGGGTGGATGATGCTGGCTGCTTCCGTACCGGATTCTTGGACCAGGATATGCCCAATGCGGACGTTTCGGAGCCTGTCTTGTTGGTCGGGTTGGTGGCTCAGGCCTGACCAAACGTCCTGATTTTCTTGTGAAAGTCGTACTGTTCGCTGGGGCCTGGGAGGTGTCACCGCCAGCCTTTGATGGCAGAGGTTCCTGTCGCACTTGCGCCCTTGCCGCGCGTGATGATGCCGGAACGCCTCCTTCTCCTTTTATGGATCCACGGATGGGCATAGGAGCGATGGAATCATCGCTACTGCTAGGGCCCGGAACGCTGTCATTGTTTGCTCCAATATTTGCTTCCTTAGGAGGCCCGGTCTCTTTTGGGAGGTGGTGACCACTGCTCGCAGCCGGGGCCTTCTTTTTAGGTTGGAAAAATGCCTGTGAGTGTTTATCAGGAGAATAAAGATACCTGGACGATCTGTTGCTGGGCAGATCGATGACAAGATAGCTGTTTGACTGTGGTTGGGGGGTGCTCAAAGGTCTAGGGGCCGGCGCTGGGGTCTCTTTTGGCTTTCTAGGGGTGACACCGGACAGTGGAACTCTCTTTTCAATCCTCTTTCTTCTTCCAGGTTGTCGAGGCGGTGTTTTCGGAGGGGCTGGCGGGAGATGACGAGTGCGGGCATCCTGCCTGTTCCAGGGTCTGGGAACTTGCGTGTTCCGATGATGGACATGGTGCCGCCACGGTTATCGTTGAGGAGAGGAGCCCGGCGGCTTGCCTTTGGGGGTGAGGGGTCAGTATAAACAAACATTGGCAGAGAAAAGGGTTATCGAAGGAGTACCAATACTAAAATGACCCCCGAGAGCCCAAGCCTCAGGAAACACATTTTGACAGTCTCGAATCGGGTATATCCATGGTTGCGGATTACTGATCCGAGGTTCGTATCCTTCAGGGAAAAGGGCGCCTGCACCTGGAATTCTGTGTGTTTCACTGTCTACCTCAGAAAGGCGTGAGCAGTATAAACATACCCCATGTACCCGTCCATTCCGAGTAATGCCGCTCACCATACATTGTGAAAGGACTCTTCTCGCTTGGCTTTTTAGCCTTGTCATTGACGTTCTTGTCGCAGTCCGTATCTCAAGTGTCCTTAACTGTGTTACCAACAACATTGGTCCCTGGTTCCTCTTCTGATTCGGGAGCAGCTGCTCGCACTATGTGTTTCACTGTAGACGACGTCTTCTCCGCTCTCCGCTCGACATGTTTGTAGCCATCTCGTCGTTGAGACTCTTCTCCGGGGATGATGGGCATAGGCAGAGCTGTCTTTGTAACCGTGAGTGGTCGATCCTCTTTATCTTCTTGCTCGACCTTGACTTCTGGCACCCTTCTGGAGCGCTGTTTTCTTTCGCCCCGAATATGACAGTCTACCTCTGATGTTTCATCGCCATCACTGTCGTGGTCACTGATATCGTCGCTCTCCGAATCGACCACTTCTGGCTCAGGCGCTCCCACAATTTTAACCTTGGGTGGACTCGCCAACCGCCACACAGATAAGGCCCTTTTCTTCCGCGGCACACCAGTTTGCGAAGGCAGCATGACATGTCTTGCTTTCGAAATTAGCATGGAAAACCCACCGTTACCATGGCCGTTGGAAGCATGTGGAACAAAGGCAACCTTTTTTCCAGCTCCTGTTACAGCGGCGAAGCCAGCTCATCTATTTGTCCAAGTTCGTCTTTGCTGTTATCGAAAGCGATGTGCTCGTATTGACGGTGTGGCATGCATGGGGACGGAGACCGCGACAGGCGCCCAAGTAATCTTCGTCTAGAAGATGAGAAAATCCCAGGCGGGACGTCGAGGGTGCGTTTCTTGCTAGTGCTCGCCGAGTGGGAGTTAGGCCCGTTGTCATGGCTTTGTTGGTGTTGTTGGTTTATGGCTGCTCCTACTTTTGCTCTTAGAGTAGTCGAGCCCCCTCTGATCCCGACAGAAGTCCCCAACTGGAAAGCCACAGGAGCCGGCGATCTGGGAGGGTGCGGAGGCTGCACCTTGCCCCTAGACGGGTTACAGCCGTCATGTTCCACTATAACTATTAGACCTTGTCAACTAAGCCACCTTCACATCACATCTGCAACGTAGTTAGATATAAATACCTTGTTTCTGCTTGCGTGGACTCCTGCTCTTGCTCCAGCCACGACCACTACTGCCACTAATTCTATTCCTCTCACCGGCCTGGCTCAGCATCATCTTGTTGTACCTCGAGTTCTCACTGCTAAATACAACCTTCTTACGCGCTGATGATGGAAAGGGTGGCTCTTGCGGCACTGGGTATCTTCGGGCCAAAGGCGACGGACTACGATGCTTTTCAAGCTCACTGGTGGAAGAAACGGAGAGTTGCGGGCTGCCACCACCAAGAAAGCCGCCATGTCTAGTAGTCGTCGGAGAAGCCATGATGGCAAGGAGGAAGAATGACGAAGCTGGATCGAGGTTGACTGGGTAAACCTATCCATGAAGCGATGGGACCGCGAGTGCGAATACAAACCGTTGTTTATGTAAATACTTTCCCCATCAAAGCTCTTCGCATTCCACTGCCCTGCCCTCTTGGCCCTGCAACCAGCTTCGCAAGATAAACGAGGGATGTCGAGATCCGAGGAAGTAAGGGAGTAAAACACACGCCAGTTCTGTTTCCCCGAACCCCTCGCTAATAAGGCGTCCCAAGAGAATGCAGCTACATTTACTGTGGACTATAATGTACCATTCGTTTCCTATCCATTACACATGATTTTACGCCTCCACCTTCGTGGAAGCGTTTCCTCCCTTCGCAGCAGCACCAGCCTTGGTCTTGGCTGCAAATGCCCGTCTTTCAGCAATCCTCTTCTCACGGTTTGCCCGCACACGAGCCTTATATTCCTCCCTGAGCTGAGCCTTGGCAGCCTTGCGCTTCTTGATGGCATTGAAGCTGCACATTCTCTTTCTGCGACGCAGACGGAACTTGGCTTTTCGGGAATCCGTCTTTTCAGAACCCGGGATCGTCCCCACATCACCCACCAGGCGACCAATCTCCCAGTTGCTCTCACGGTAGCTGTAGTCGTCCTGCAGTCTCAACACGCGGGTATTCATACGGATCTCGGCCTCCTTCTTCAGGCGCTCATTCTCCTTCTCGGCGGCTGCTTGTTGGACCCGTCTCTTGTGAAGCTTCTCCTTGATGAGGGCTGAAATGATCGAATTGCCGTCTGTGAGGGGGACCTTCTCGGGCTCTTTGACAGCCGCCTCTACTGGTTCTGGTGCCGCCTCCTCTGCTGTCTCTGTTTGTGGAAGGCGAGTAACTGCTAAGGGAATGCCGCTGGGAGAAAGAGCATCGAGTGTAGCTGGGGCTTCTTCGGTCTTGCGGGGGACAGCCATGAGGCCGAGTTTCCTTCGGCGGGGGGCACCTGGAGGATAGGGGAGCTTGTCTTCGCGGTTGAAGGTCACGCCAATGTACTGGCGTGTTGGATGGCGGGCAGGGTCACGGTAGTACTTAACGTAGCCAGCGACAGCGGCGTGGATGGTGTGGTCTCTTCCGAGGATTGTGTTCTCGCCGGGGTGCCATATCGTACCGCGTTGCTTGTAGATGATGTTGCCGGGAATAACATATTGGTCTAGCAGGCGGCAGAGATTAGCTACCAGCGCAGTCTGTCTCCTCCCCCGCCCCATGTCCTCCTTCTCTTGAACATACCACCAGTCTTTTTGGCGCCCATCTTCTTGGCTATTGTCTTTTTGTTTGGGATCCTGTAGGCACCCTGCGACTTGACGGAGGCATAACGTCTGCCCTGGATGACGGCATTGGTCTGTTGCAAAGTGATTCTTAGCCGTGTGAATCGCTCTTCGAGGCTGGTGGCGGCCGCGGTGGTGGTGGTGGTGGTGCGCAGGGTGGCAGCAGCCCCCCTCTGAAGGGGCCGCTGCAGCTGTACGAAGCTCATCGGATCCTCTGGAGCAGACTGGTCACGTCCAATCGCCCGCTCACTGCTGGGAGGTTGACGAGGGAGAAAATGGGGGTCGGTCGGTGTGTGGCTGGCGACGACAGCGAGGTATGGATTATTTACTGGACCTCTAGGTCGGTAGGTGAGTTCAACACTTGGTCGGCACCATGCGAGTTGACTGCCGGGGGTTCAAGTTTTCCTCGCTTAGTCATTTCCACAGCTGCCTGCCAAGACCGGACCAGATCCAAATGGCTGGTTGCTGATAAGATAAGACTAACAACCAGCTGTTCGAATCCATGATGACCTCAAAACTCCTTTTCTATTGACCAAGACGAATTTGCGCCTTTCACATTGAACATTGGACATATCCTCTTGCCAGCTCACACTGCCGACTAGGGCATACACACCCGACATGCGCTCTCTCAGTTTTGTTTTGCTCGCCCTCGCTACCTTGTTGACCCCCATCTCGGCGCAGTTTGGCTTCTTTGACCAAATGTTTGGTGGCGGTGGTGGCGGACAAGAGCAACATCACGGCCACGGCCACGGTCATGGCGGGCACCAGCGACAACAGCAGAACGCACCAAGTGACGGAGCTGGATATCGCGCCCAATACGCCCGCCTTCATTGCGACAATTACCTTTGTCCCGATACTCTTGGTGCGTCACAGCTACCCACCCCCTCTTTTTGGAATCGACGGGCTAATTCATTCCACCACAGCATGCGTCCACTTCCCCCACCACTGCCCTTGTCCCTGGCCTGCGCATGAAGAAAAGGTTGAATTGGTCGAGGGTCAAAGGATATGTGTGTCCCACGGAGGCTTCAAGGCCGGCGAGGCGGCGAGGAAGGTCGAGTTGGCCCGCAAGGGACTGCTCTGAAAGATGGCTACCAAACAAAGACACAGACAAAGCATGGATCGCGACAACCGTCACAACCTCTAAACCATTTGATAGCCTGGCGCAAACGGGACAGGCACGGAGCGTAAAAGGTGCGCTGAGAGTTGGATAGTAACATGAATAATAACAGTCGCCCTATATAGCTCGTAAACTCCTCAACGGAAGCAATGAAATAAAACCATCAATGATAGCTCCCTATGCCACAGCCAAGTCAAATAAATATGCATAGAGTCATTGTGTCCACATGTCCAGCGTACTCCCATCGACCCCAGCCCCGCAACTAAACACGCGCGAATGCAAATGTGGCCCTCCTGCAACATACCTGTAGCCCTCCGTCATAATTCATCTCCGCATTTCGTCAATGGGGAGAAGCTGGTTGGAAAAAAAAAGGAAGAAAAAACCCCGCTTGCAATTATCTATAAACCGCCATTGGTTGCTGTGCCAGGTACCGCAGGAACCGGTGGAACCTTTTTGAACTCGTCGCCGTCCTCATCATCGTCCGCTTCATCAGCGTCCTCCAGGTCCTCAGGATGGCCCAGTAACGAGGCCACATTTTTCATTTCGTAGTGCTTCTTCCTGAGCTCTTCGAATTTGCGATGCTTTTCCCTCTCCTCAACGCTCATGCCCACCAGGTACTCTTCTCCATCCGTGTCATGCATGCTGCCGTTGCTGTCCACATGCACTGCCCTCGGCCTCTTGCTGGCCAAATCGCCAAACTCGTGCTCGGGCACCTCCTCCTCAGGCTCGCCTAGCGACAGACCGGGAATATCATCCTCTGTCGCCGATGGAGCTCCGCTGGTGCCCGTCTTGCGCTTTGATCCATGGTGGGTAGAGGGTACGCCGTCGACGCGATCCAAATCAATGCCGTCGGGGTTCAGTGGCTCTGGCATATCGACGTCCTCGTCATCGGAGGGATCCTCGGATGGGTCATAGTGCTTGGCGTAGGGGGTCTTGGGCTCGTTGATCTTCATGGTGGCGGTGCGCTCTTGTTCAGTGAGGTAGAGATTGGCCTCGTCCCATTTTAGGCGCTGGCTCTGTTCTTCCGAGTCACCTCCATGGGCCGAAGACGGGGTACGAGCACGAGTGACGCCGGGGCGAGGGCCAGCAGCCGACGAGGAGCGTCGGTGACCGGCGTTGTATTGCGTGTTGACAATGGTGAGCTCCTTCGCCTCCTTGGGGGTGAGGGGATGGTCAGGAGTGTGGCCGTGTGGGAAGCCCGGGGTTGGTTGGTCGACGGGCGAGACGGGGGGGGAACCGCGATACGAGTTCTTCAAAATGCCTGTTCGCGAGAAAACACGGTGGTTAGCAGCGGGCAAGGGAAAGAGGTGTAGGGTAGGTAGAGCACTGAACATACCTTTTGGCCGTGGGGCACCGTGGCTAGGCGGGGCGTGTGATGCCGGGCTTGTCGACATTGTTTGGTGTTATTTGCAATCTTGGTGAGTGTCTGTATGGGTTGCTGGGCGCTTGGTGCTGATTGATTGCTGGTTGGGTCGGTTGTCTGTATGTTGAATAGAGTGAAGATGGAAACAAACAGCTCGTCGCAGAAGATGGAACGAGACGGGGCTGTCTTTCACTGGTGAGTGGCAGGGGTGCTCGTGAGAGGTGGGGTGACCCTTCTGCCTTGGTGGGGTCATCTGCATTTGCCAAGCCCTTTGGCAAAGTGGGGCACCGCCCTACAAACCACCCACCTCCCGCAACGCTCACATCACGGCATTTTGATCATGCTCTACCTTTACCAAGTAAGTGTCGACATGTCACCGGTTCCCCAAAGCTTGTTTATGCCTTGGATGAGGAAGTTACCAAGTCGAGACACTCCGTATAAGCTCCAGACCACCCAAAGCTCCCCTCAACACATACACGACAGTTACGTCATTACCAGCCCTTGATGCATGCATGTTTAAATGGCTTTGCCTGGCAGGTCCTGCAGCAGAACCCCCAACACCCGAACCTCTAAAAGACGTCACAATGCTTCTACAGTGCCCTGCTCGTTTAAGATTAAACATTACTACTACACTATATACATATACTGAATAGATAGTGTGTAGATCCGTATCCACGCCAGCCACATTACTCATCTTTACTTCAAGTCGTTATTGTCAGAAAAAACATCACGCCACCACAAGCACTCCCACCCCCAAAGACATGGCACAAAACAAGAAAAAATTACGCCGTCTTGACGCCTTTGTTTGCCTTGCCATCCTCTGTTGCCCTCTGGACTTCGAGTTTGTCCACAAGCCCGTTGTTGATCTCGTCGTCAAAGACGTCGACCTTTGTGGAGGCAAACTTGCGGGCGCTGACTCCCTTCTGGAAGAGAAGGTCCAATTCGGCAAAGGAGCGGCCAGTTGGCTCTGGTACCCGGAAGTATGTGTAGACAATGCAGAGAAAACACGATCCGCCCCAGAAAAAGCCGGCATAGTTGGCCCAGTCCCAAGCACCTGGGTTCAGCATGTACGGGGTGAGCACGCCGGTGATGATCCCCACAATGATGCTGCCAGGGGTCAGTATGGGACAACAGTTTGTAGAAGCCTGGGCAGGGTATCACTCACTATAGGACACGGCCGAGGGCGACCGTCTTGATCTGCAACCGTCTGGCCGAGATCTCGCTGACCAGCGAGTAGCACACAGTTCCAACCGTGCTTTGGTATGTAAGAGCCCACCCCAGCATGATACTGCCGGTAGCAATCGCGCCCTGCTTCCGCTGCTCTTCGGGCACAAGACCGAGGAAACCGAGAATCATGAGCATGACGAACAGGCCGCACAGCCCGTACAGGTACAGCGATCGCCGTCCGATGCCGCGGCTCATCAAGAACCAAGCGCTGAACACGCCAACCATGTTGATGCCATACTGGCCGAGCGCGAAGCCATACGCCTGTCTCTCGCCCAGCCCGGCTTGCTTCAAAAAGTAGGTCGAGTAGTTGGAGAAGGAATTGCCGCTCAGGTTCTGAATGGCCCACACCATGCAAACAATCTCTGTCCGTCTTAGGTCGTGTCCCTTGAAGCAATCCCAGTAGCTGGCGCCGGCCGTCGTCTTCTCTTCTAAAGCTGTAGTGTGTACCATCATGTCAACTGTCTCGTCGGCATCAAAATCCACCTCGCGGTTCAGACTGGTCAGGCGCAGTAGAGACTTCTTGGCCTCGTCCAGCTTGCCTCGTCGGACAAGCCACCAGGGGCTTTCCGGGGCAAAAAAGATGCCCAGAGCAAGGGGGAAGGGCCACATCCACTGCAACGCGTAGGGAATCCTGTAGGCCCATTCATCCTGCCTGTCCAGCATGGACATGATGACTCCAATGCCGATGAGCTGGCCCAACCCCCAGCAAAAGTTGACGTAGGTGGTCAAATAGCCTCTCATAGCGACCGGGCATACCTCGGAGGCATACGTGATGGTAAGGGTCTGGAAGATACCCCATGGCTATATTCACACCGTAGTCTTGTCAGCGTCTTCCACCAGATAATCTTTGTTCGGGGGTTCTCGGTTTGGCCTACCACGCCACACAGGATCTCAGCAGCGAGGAGAGTCTGAACATTTTGAGCCGTAAAGAACAGAGCAATCCAGCCGTTCAACACCATCAAAGACACAATAACGGTCCATCGGTAACCAAACCGTTCAGACACCCAGCCGTTGATGAGCAGACCGATCAGTTCCCCAACCATGGCGCCGTTGCTGAGGCCAGCTTGCCACGGGGCAGGCACCTCCCATTTCCCGTCGGACAGCTGTTCCCCGTACTTTTGGTTGAACTGAGGGAAGGCGTCTGCGGGGCAGCTCATGTGGTTAGCCGCCTTTGCGTAGTGTCTTATGAAGGGGCTGGGCACCTACAGAAATTGTTGACAAGGCAGATGTCGTATCCCTCCATGACGATGCATGTCGAGATGAGCAAACTCCAGGCGATGGCCTTGGGATACAGCTTGATTCCCTGCAGCAGCGTCATGTTTTGCTCCTTTTCCGTGGCCATCCTGGCACCGTGGATCACTCGGTTGGCCGCCGTGTAATGACCAGCGTCCTCCTTCTCGCCGCCGGCCGCAGCCTGAGAAGGCGTGGACTTGTCATCCGAAGCCATACTGGAAGCCATGGTCTTCGTGTTGGACTTCTCACCACGTTCGATGGCGAGTTGGGATTATGATAAAGAAGTTTCTAGCTACCGAAAGAAAGGAGAGCTCTCTCTCATGAAGGAGCAAAGGACTTTAAAAAGTCGCGTGCCATTGTTGCGCTGACTGCCGATCCATTTTCACCCATCGCCCCCGACTTTGCACAAACTCCACGGGAAAAAGATTCACAACCCAATCGCAGAAGAGCCCAGGTGCGACGCTGTGGAGTGTTTGGCGGGCTACAGCGGGGTAGATACATAGGATGGAGTCGCAAAGGCATAGAACTTGGTAACCCCTGCCATGAGAAAATCCGAGCATCTAGTATCGTATCTACAATAGTAGCTGCCCATTCCAAATAGATGTACATACCTACCTACATACATGGTAGGTGAGAACCTGCAAGGTTTTGAACTCGGCTGACGGTGACTGCCGTGGCCTATCCCAAGACAACACTTGGGCGCCGTTCTCCACCTCACGGTTGAGTGCACGATACCTAGGGTACCTAAGGTGGATAGCTACCTATAAGCAGCTTTTTAAACAAAATGATAATGGGAGTAGAAAGGAAAAATAAAAGGCAAAGGGAAAGTCTTGTCGATGGTTGCCCATGTGGAAGAAGATGACAGCGCCTTCTGGAGCGCCGTGGCGCCTTTCCCCGCATCGTGATTCAGGACTCAATCGAGAAAAGCAGACAGAGGGGAGGTGCAGCCAGCCCGACCCAGGGTTTGTTTTGACGACTTCTGTGATATATTTTACTTCTTTTTTCCTGTCACTCAGATAGCCATTTCCGTCTTTTTTTCATTCCTTTGTGCTACTGTACAGTTCCAGTTCGTGGATAAGTCAGGCAACTGCCACTGCAAGCAGCGGGGCCCAGTCAGGTAGGTACCTACCGATCAACCCAACCTGCTGCAACCTAGCCAGCCCGCTCCCTGCAATCCCTACCCAGCCCTCCATCCCGACAATCGGGCACCTCCGCCAACCGATTTGATTGAAGCTCCAGCTCCCATCCTTACGGTCCAAACAAGCACCAGGCGCTCACGGCTCCCGAAGAAACCCTTGAGCGGTTTATCTGGCGTGGCTGTTGCCCGTATGTGGCATCGCATCTCTCGTCAGGTGCGATTTCTTTGATCTGAGCAGCCACAACCGTGCCAGTGCTGCTCTCCTGCTTCTTCTTCTCCTGTTCGACACATTCCAGAATCCAGTCTCAACATCAACCACCAAAGTCAAACTCCACTCCCGATCCCCTCCACCAAACCCACGGCTCCACCGTCCCGTCGCACAGAGCCGAGCATGCTGACGCTTCTCCTGTTGGCGTGAGTTTCGGCTTTCTCGCGGCCACCGACAGCTGGAGCCTGGACAGACGCTCCCGTCCCGTCCCGTCTCTGATTGTCTATGGGTAGGCATGTCGTCTCCAAGCACCAGTACCTCGGCCTCGGGCTCGTCTCCCGGGGCCCTGCCGGGTCTGGCCAAGTTTGGCTGGTGCGTGTGCCCTTTTTCTATCCTTTTTTTCGGGGGGTATTTTCTTGTATCATATCCCCCCCTTCTTTATTCATTGCTCGGTGGTGCTGCTGTTTTGTTCCTCCTTTGCGGTTGTGCCGTTCGCTCAGAGAGGAACCCGCAGATCAGATCCCAATAGCCCCCGTCTGCCTGTTTGCTGCTATTTCCCCAGACTAACAAGCAACGCACGCAACCATAACAGCATCAACTGTCGGGAACAGCATTTGAAATGTTAGTCCATCTCCATCGGCCCACGCCAACTCACCGACACATATTGACTAGCAGGCTGCAGGTGATAGAGTCACACCCACATGTGGCCGCTGCCAAACTTCAGGCCGGGCTTGTCGTCCAACGGGCCTCAAGATCCGCGTTAACACTGAGAGTTTGTTTTTGTCCTTTGCCCGCTCTTTCTTTTCCCGTCTGCCCTCCGAGGTTGACTTCTCGCAGATGGCAAGTTTAAGTTCGCAAGGAAACAGAAGTGGGTCAGGTTTCCAAAACGATGTATGCCATTCCTCTCTTTTTTATATGGGTGGAGAGGTAGTTGCTGATGACTGTTGGGGCTGGCAAAGATGTTTGGATCGACGAGACCATGACAGTTGGACATGATCAGTCCAGTCCCGAGAGCGGAACTGAGGACTTCGACGTTGACTCGCTGAACTATGCTGCCTCCCCAGAGCTTGCCTCCCCAGAGCTCGCCTCGCCTGGAAGGGTGACAGCCCCGCCGTCCGCTACACTCTCACAAGTATCCTTGGTTCCGACTGAGTCCAAACACTCGCCCAGCAATCTTGTTATTGTCAATAGATTCACTATCAACGGGCTGCAGTCTGCTGCCGAGGAGCAGCCATTTGCTGTTAACCCATCGCTTATTGGCGTCGAGGAACCTTGCAAGTGGCCGCTACCGCAAGGCACTGAAGGTCATCTCATCCGACACTTTGTCGAAAATTTGGCTCTCTGGGTAAGCTGACCGGGCAATTTTCACGATATTTACTGCGTCTAACATGGCTGCTTTAGTTAGATCTCTGTGACCCGAATCGTATGTGCGCTGTGCCTTGTTGAGTACCAGTACTGCCCAGTTGCAAGAGCTAACCACAGGGACCAGAATCATTCCAGATCGAAGTACCCCGCCGGGCTGGAAAATGCTCTATTTTGCGAGACGCCATGTTGGCGTTATCTGCCCGGCATCAGGCCAATACCTGTCGATCCTACTACGAGGAACAAGCCCAACTCTACAACCGTCGGTGCATTGAAAATATCAACAAGATCAGCAAGTGCGCAGGTAATCTCGAGTGGCTGATTGATCGCGAACCCAGACTAGCTGAGAACTGCTTCGCTGCAGCCATCATTCTGAGGGTCATGGAGGAAATGCAAGGTACGTAGGTTATTTGGTGCCTAGGGAGTGAAAAGCCGTGTACCAGAACTGAGCACATGCTGACGTGGGGGCCAGAGTCCCGAACGCTCTCGATAGACGATCAGAAAACTAATAAGGCGGTGCACCTCATGGGCATTCTCGGCTATACAAATAGCTACGTCTCCCGCCACAAGGGGCTCGCTCCAGGAACATTGGCTGCCGCATCATTTTGGGTGGGCCTGCGGCAGGACATATACTATGCCGTTATGAAGAAGACCACGGTAAAACTCAGCCTGGTCTCTGCATTGCCCAGCAAAGACCCCTATGAGGACCTTGAAGACGACTATTACTGGGCCAACAGAGCCGTGGTGCACTGCGCCAATGTTTTGAACTTTTGTCACGGGGAGGAGGTCAACCGAACGTGTGAGCGGTGGTATCTTCTTTCCAGAGAAAATGAGAACTGGGCGGCCCGGATGGGCCGAGGAGATAACAGCAAGTTGACGACGCTGCGGGAGGAATCCGACTTTTGGGTGCCATACGTTAGGGAGAATGATGACACCAAGCCGTTTCCAGAAATTTGGTATCTTAGAAGCTGCCAAGGTGAGCAACGCGCACATGCTTTTTTTTTTTTGCTGCCCATGAAGCTAACGGTGAACATTGCTACAGTTATCGGGATGCAGCATTTTCTTCTCGCTTCAGCATTTCTGTTCTCCAACGAGCCCAGGCTCAAAATGGCCTCACTGGAGGCACTCGAGGCGCTGACGGTAGGTCATGACTGACAGGGCCCACCACCTCACAATGTGGAAGATGACCTGGCTAACCTGGCTCTTGGTTGATAGCAACGTGTTCAGGCACTGGTGCGAGAAATTTGCGGAATTGGCCTCGGAAACAAGAGCATCGCCCCAAGCATGTTCACGGCTTGCATGGCAATTGCAGCTTGTGAGAGTCTCGATTCCTTTTGCCTTTTGATTCGCTGCTAATAATTGGGTAGTCGGCCATCTGTTTAGCAGGCCCCTGGACCAGACTGCCATGTTAATCATTCTTGAACAAACTGAATTAGATCATGCTCGTCCCACGTTAGAAGTACAACAGCAGATGAAAAAAGCCTGGCGTTGGCGATAAAGGAATTGGGTCTGCTTCGATGCATTTTGACACACAATTTTGGGGGGGAGCGACCAGTTTACGTGTGTCTTGTTTCTACTGGGCTGGCTCATGTTTGCTTTGTGGTCACATCCGATCGTCAATGCTGTATTGGTCAGTGGAATCGGCACTTAGCCATCAAATCAGATCAGATCAGCCTGGGAATCTACTACAGCGCCAAAGCTAATGCATGTCTATCGCACGTGAAAGGCAACCTTGGTCACCTTTATCTTGAGGTGCAGCTTGCCGCCATTTGCGGATGCTACGCCAACATCGAGCCGCAATATGCTCAAGAGGCTGATTGAGCTGCTTCATCACGTGGGCGTTCTAATGCGAGAAAAAGAAAACGGGTGGCGGCGCGTGACGGAGACAGAATCAGGGCAGAGGAAAAGGCTTGTCATCACAGAGCCTGTCGCCACATCACATAGGACACACCCCAGCAGCCACACAGAATAATTATGGAAGCCTTTCTGCTGCATGCATATAGTCCATGTTTATATGTATGTGTACATGTACATGTTCTTATTGTCGCGTACTGTCTCTCCCAAGCTTGAAGGTGCGGGGCGCATGCATTCAACTAGTGCTCCCGACTGGGGACCGGGGTTGGTGGTGAGGCTGGCTGCTCAACAAGCTGTGCCCCTTTCGCATGGTTTTGCCCGATTCCGAAGAAGCAAGCATGTTTCGTCCGAACCGTAAACGGGGCTCACAACTCCGGCTGAGCATCGGGGCAAGTTTCCTGTTCCTGGGAGATTCCAAGGCTCCGATCAAGCAATTTCGGCCGACGTGTGCCGAATTGCTGGTAATGCCTGCATCCCCGAATCGTGGGAAGGGGGGTTCGCCAGGAGAAGAGAGCACGGGGCGGCGGTCACGGGAAACGCATGGCACTGGCTGTTGCTTGGTGGAGGGAGGGTGTGGGATGTCCCGAACGGCTGGGGAGATCTTATCTCGATGATGGAAACCGAGATGCATATCCATCCTGTCCTCCCAGACCATCTACTCGCTCATGCAGGCGACCGGATCCCCTCCCCCCCAAGACGATGTTCTCTGAAGCAAACCGCCTGCCGATGCAAACACTAGGCGGACCGGCGATGCCCCCGTACCTATTACGAGTTCAGGTCCAACGTCGAAACTGTGGACGTAGTGGACACCCCCTGCCTTTTTCTTTTCTTCTCGAGCAAACAGACCTGTGTCCACAACGCCGATGTTTTCCATTGGTGTGATCTTCTTTTCTTTTTCGTCTTCCCCTTCTCTTCGTCTCAGTGCCACCCTCCTACTCATGTATGTCAGACTAACCTCGTCGGTCTTCTCTTTTCCCGTGTTTTACCCCCTCCTGCTTTCCTTGGAGACTGAGGAGGGGCGGAAACTAAGAAACGGGAGAGGGGGGTGGACGAGAGACATGCTATCCTATTCTTTCCTTTGTCCAGATTTGTTTTGGGCTTGGGCAATCATGCATTTCCGATTTCTTGAGTGACATTGTTCCCCCTCTGGTTTGGGTAAGGTGTTGTCGTCACCGCCTGGCGCACCATAACTCCCATAGGACTCGGGCGATGCCTGCGTGGGTATAAAATGCGGTGTGCTCCGTCCACGAAGGAATATGGTGGCTTTTCTGCTCGGCACCGGGCGTCATCACTGTCACAGTCCACACATGATCTCTTGCTAGTTCGCCTGTTTCTTCTCACTGCACCGCTCGTCACCATCAGCCGGTCAGTCATCGGACGTGCCCCGGCGGTTCCGTTGTTTGGTTCTCACTGGTGAGGATCAGCCCTCTCCCCGGCCAGACCAGCCAGTTTTCTCCAGACTTATTTTAGTTTTGTAAGTGGTGGCCCACACTGTGCCCCCTTCTCCAAGTCCCTCGTGGGTTTACCAACTGACCGGTCTCAGATCGCCAACGACAGAGACCCTGGGCGGGTCACAGGTGATAGATCACTTTTGCTTGTCTTTACCACACATACCGCTCACACACTGGTCCATGGCCCCGTCGGCGGTCTACGCTTCCGAGCAGCCACCTTTGCTGTTGGCCGAAGGTGCTGCTCTGGAAGCCATCTCGGACGCTATCGACACGGTCAACAAGCTCAAGGGCCTCTCCTCGCCCATCGCAGCCTATGACTCCGAGTCCAAGTTTGACTCAGCCAAGGACAAGGCTTCCTTCCGTCAGTACGAGACGGCGTGCGAGCGCGTCCGTAACTTCTACTTGGAACAACATGCCCGGCAGACGGTGGAGCACAACCTCAAGATGAGGGCGCACTTCTTTGATCCCAAGAGAAAGAGGGAGGAGATGACCATCTGGCAGGCCATGGAGAGGCTGAACACGCTCATTGATGATTCCGATCCCGACACGGAACTGAGTCAGATCCAGCACTTGCTGCAGAGTGCCGAGGCTATCAGGAGAGATGGGAAGCCGAGGTGGATGCAAGTCACGGGACTAGTCCACGATCTAGGGAAGCTGATGCTGTTCTTTGAAGGTTGCTCGACAGGGCAGTGGGATGTCGTAGGGGACACCTTTCCTGTCGGCTGCAAGTGGGATGAAAGGTGTGTCTTTGTTAAGGCATTTGGGCAGAATCCTGACAGGAACCACCCAGTGTACGGGACCAAGAATGGGATTTATACTCCCGGGCAAGGGATTGATCAGCTCTTAATGAGCTGGGGTCACGACGAGTTTCTTTATTTGGTGCTGAAGGATCAGAGCGTGTTGCCGAGGGAGGCGTTGGCCATGATTCGGTATCACAGC
The DNA here is from genome assembly GCA_033296915.1 of Triangularia setosa. Taxonomy (NCBI): domain Eukaryota; kingdom Fungi; phylum Ascomycota; class Sordariomycetes; order Sordariales; family Podosporaceae; genus Triangularia; species Triangularia setosa. The sequence continues at coordinate 24,040 of MU866300.1, read as the reverse complement.
TTTTATCCGTGGCATCATGAGGGGGCATACAAGGAATTCATGGCAGATGGCGATGAAGTGCTTTTGAAGGCGGTGCAGGCTTTTAATCCTTATGATTTGTATAGCAAGACGGATGGGGAGCCGGATGTGCAGAAGCTGAAGGTATGCTTCCCATGTGCTACATCAACAAGGGCGACTGCTAACAAAGGACAACAGCCCTACTATATGGAGTTGATTGACGAGTACTTTCCGCAGAAGGTTCTTAGATGGTAAAACTGAGGCAGGGAAAGGGGTCGGGTAATGATATTCCACTATATATAGAGATTCTTGGCGTGTAATTAGACGTTGCTCACGAAGGGAAGAAACAGTTATGGGGAAGCAGTGTGCAGACGAGCTGAGCTTTAAGCCAGTTGGTGCCTCTAAAACATGGGGGCAAGAGGATGAAGACGAAGACAACAACATCACATTTTCTATAAACGCATGCCCATTCGTACCTGTAACTTCAATATCACTTTATTCAAAATACCTAAATAAGCATATCCATGTGTGTGACTCAATGACTACCAAGATCATGAGGGTTATATTGACTACATCGGTCTCAAAACACCAGTTGGCGATTGTGCTCTTGGATCATTGCTCGATGGGAAATCATGCGGAGCTCTATGGGCATCCTCACTGATCATTCAGCCACTTGAACACTACCCTGGCATCCTTCCCTTTGTATCTCTCATCTTCCATCGCCTCCTTAAACGCATCCAGTGTGGGCTGATCCAGCACAGTCTTCGCACCCACCTCGTGGGCCAGCTTCGAGCCCATCCCCAATACTTTGGCACAAAGCTCTATCCTGAAGCCCCCTTCGTAGCCCCTACTGCTCGGAACATTATCTTGAACCCCTGGTACTGGGTTTGACTTGCTTATGACCCAGCACTGGCCTCCTGAAGCATTGATGACTTGCGTCAGTAACTTGGGATCCAGTCCGGCCTTGACACCTATGTTTAACGCCTCAGAGGCGGCCAGGGAGGTGATGGCAGACAAATAGTTGTTGATGATCTTGAAGGCTGTCCCGGCTCCAACGTCTCCGCACAGGAAAATGCCATTTGGATCGCCCATGTGGCGCAGGAAAGACTTGACTAGAGGGAATACAGAGGCGGAAAACGGAGGGGAACAGCCGACCATGAATGTTAAGGACTTCTTTTGGGCCCCCATTGGGCCGCCTGAGACAGGGGCGTCTACAAAGGTCGCCTGGCTCTTGGGGATGGAGCGGGAGACGGAGAGAATAGTTGACGACTCTATTGTGCCACATTCGATGAGCAGCTTTTTGCTTGGGGTGTCAAGACCCGAAGGCTCGGGGAGGGCTGGGAGTATTCCAGTAGAGGGGTCGAGATAGACAGCTAGAACGGAAGAAGAGTTCGGAAGCATGGTTATAACTGTGTCCTTTGCATTCATTCGAATCAGTGGGATGTTCCACACGAAGCCGACTACTGCCGGTGGCATCTTACTGCTTGTTGGGCTGCCTCGAACCCATTCTGGACAATCCTGACCGTGCCCCTCTCGCGAATCGAGGTCTCAGCCATGAACCTCTCGAGGGCGTCAGTGTTGACGTCGCAAATAAGGAGCGTCTTCTCAGGATCCAGACCAGCCCAGAGATTCTTTGCCATGGGGTAGCCCATCACTCCCAAGCCTGTTTTCATGCATTGTTAGTATCTGAAGAAGCCATGTAATTTTAGGGGCATAAAGAGCTGAAAAGCACAAACATACCAATGAAGGCTACCGTATTCGCGGGGAGCGACATGGTGTGGCTTGGTGGTGATAGACTAAGAAATGTTTGTTGCCAAGAGAGACTGTGCTTTGAACGAGAACTGAAAACTCTCGCTGATGTTTTCAAAATGTACCCACTGACACAACATCGACACCATGAAAACCAGCAACTTCCAATAGGCAGGCACCTACATACCTGTGGTTTGACAAACCGCAGACGCCATAAACAATCCCAATCCGTCCCCTCCCGTTTTGTGGAAAACCATTGCCAGAAAAGATGTGCCGATCTGCGGTTCAATATGATCTGCTCGGCATCTGTCTGCTGATTGGAGAAGAGGGCGTCATGAGGGGGGTCAGAAGACACTGCATTTCCCCCACACTTGCACTGCAGCAGAGACAAACGAACATGATTCATGCGTGTCCTGCAGTGTCTTGGATGATGGAATCAACCTCAGTGCCAATAACAACGGCCAAGAGCAAGCTTTCCGAGGTGGTACAGCTATCTCGAGTACGAAGAACGAAAACCGGGTAGGTGGAATCGACTAGTTGTAAGCTAGCAGACCGCCACAGTTTGACAGCATATGCATCACTTCTGTCTGGGTTAGTGTTTGCTTCCTAGTGGCACTGGGTGATTTTGATTGGTAACCTAACTCTCACTGCGTGTTGACCACATCAATGATAACATCTTTTTGTATGACTGCGGGCGATGACATAGCTAACCGCTGCTACAATTTGCCAGGCCAGAATCTGTGCTTATTCCTTTCCCTCCAAACTCCATCGTGAGCGACTATTACTTCTGTCTCAACTGTCCCTCGACAGCTTTCAATGAAGCCTCTGATCCTGTCGAGCGTAGTACCGGCGGCTTCAGTGTCAACATGCACACTTCTCGACCCCCCTCTCCCATCTTCGTACAGTGCAATCCCCTTGTCTCCGGCCAGAATACGAGGGTCATGGCAACAATCACCTCCCAAATAGACATATTTCGATTTGGTAAGCCGGCAGAGTAAATTGACATGTCCGTAGAGATGTCCTGGGGCATCAATAACAGTAATGGAGCCGTCCCCAAGCAGGTCCAAGGTAGCCGGAAAAGTTGACAAAGGTTTCCAGGCCCAGGCGTCAGAATCTATATGGGGTGCTATACGAGCCAGTGCTGAGTTTGAGGGCCGTTTCTGCTTTGATCGATCACTTTCAACATCAGACGGGAAAGCAAGAGGCAATTCCACAGTCCGGTCAAGCGGTAACTCGTCGTCATTGAATAGATCAGCTGGATAGAGCGGTCCATCCCCATTTTTGAGAAGATCAAGAGTGCCAGCGCCAACAAGAAAAGTGGCAGAGGAAAAGTCTGATGGTGTGCCGACGTGATCCCAATGCACATGACTTAGGATCACCAGGTCAATATCTTCCGGGCCGATGGTAGCGTTACCGGCTAGTAGGCTCTCTGCACAGTCAGGGGAGACAATGACTGGCTGGCGTTGAGCGATGTGGGCTTGTTGAGAGGGAGTATATGCTTGGGTATCTCGTTTCACTCCGAGGTCAAACAGCAACCGAGTGGGCTTTGTTCTTCCCGGAGCCAAGTGCTGAATGAGAAAAGAGAGAGAAGGGACTGTGGTACGTTTTTCGGGTTCAGCATCGGTAACGAACAATCGCTCTGGGAGGGTGAGATGCCCTGCGTCTAGGGCTGAAACTGTCACAACTACCGGTGGGGTCTCCATAGTCGGGTACCTAGTGACTGGAAAGGTGAAAAGGTGAAAGGGGGTAATATCCTCTTTCTGATACGCCTGCGCGTCAGGAATAACAAAAGAAACTGGTTTCTGGCGGGCCCCCGCTGAAGGGATAAGTAGCTGACAGAAGTAAAAGGTTGCGGGGAACACTACTAACTCCGATGCATCAGAGTGACCCCACCATGCTACAAGTACGACCGTGATTGTGTATATCGGCATTGATCCGATTTTATTCCCAACAACACTGCTGATTCACCATCAAGGCGAACGCTTCTTCATCCTTGAATTACGCCTTCAATACCACTGACTTGCCTGTGAAGTCGTCTCCCGCTGCCTCCAGATTCGAAATGGATTCCTCCATGCTCCCTCACGAAATGAAAGCCCAAATTCTCCCTTCCTTCAACGCTCCCTATCTACTCACCACCCTCCCGCTTCCGGAATTCACCGCCGACAACCCCTATGATATTCTCGTCAAAGTCCTGGCCGCATCTTACTGCCACACGGACCTCGTCCTAGCCCAAGGCCAAATGCCCCCCTTCCCCCCTTCGTTTCCTCACATTGGCTGCCATGAGTTTTCGGGTGAGGTGATCTCCATCCCTGAGCATTCTCTATCTCGGTACAAGATCGGTGATCGCGTCGGCATCCCCGGTCGCTCATTCCGTCCTTGCGGAAAATGTTTTGAATGCTTGCGTGAGCCAGACAACGAAAAGGACGATGTGGATGGTGGTGGATACAGCGTCTACTGTGTCTCGGCGAGCAACAATGGTATCTCGGCTCCCGGTGGATTTCGAGAGTTTGCGATGGTCGATAGTCGGCAAGTTACACCTTTGCCAGACAAGATCTCGGCAGTCCAAGGAGCGAGCTTAATGTGCGCCGGGATCACCATTTATGCCGCCATCAAAAAGTGTGGACTGGCAAGAGGGCAAAGGATGGGGATCATGGGCTGTGGTGGCGGGCTGGGTCATTTGGGGCTCCAGTTTGCAGTCAAGATGGGGTTGAGGGTGACGGGTATCGATGTTGCGGATGAACCGCTGCAAGTAGCAGGGCAAGTTGCAGAAGCACTGCGTGAGAAAGAGGGGCTTTTTGTGAGAATTGTGGACGCGAGGGTCACAAAGGCTGACAGTATTGTCCAAGAGATGGGGAAAGAGGATCAGAAGCAAGATAAAGGGGACATGGGTCTTGATGCGGTGATAATCTTGCCAGAAAGCCAAAAGGCCTTTGACTACGGTGTCTCACTGCTTCGAACTCACGGGAGATGTGTGGTAGTTTCGTTTCCTGCTGACGGTTTTCATGTCTCGGCTCGAGACGTGGTTTTTAGGGACATTTCTATTGTGGGCAGTCTAGTAGGTAGCAACAAGGTCTTGCGAGAAATGGTCATGTTCGCGGCAGAGCATAATGTCCAGGCACGCATCAAGAGCTACCCCCTGAGACAGTTGAATGATTTGGTGCTAGAGTATAAGAAGGGAAAGGGGGGAAAGCTGGTGATTGATATGACACCGGATGATTGAGACTAGAACTTGTATCTTATCATACTTCCAACAAAAGTGGAGCCTTTACCCCTGAACCCCTGAGCCCTGAATTCTGCCAAAGCCATGAAGCCTGCCAGTTCCCCCGTATCACATTGCACTCTTTCCTAGTTCTCTTCCTTTCTCGCCCTTCTCTGCCATCTCATTTAACACCTTTTCCGAAACCTTCATGGCATCTACCCCAGCCGGCACCCCGCAATACGTAGTACAATGCAAGATAGCCTCTCTGATTTCCACCTCGGTCAAGCCGTTATTCCTCGCGCCCCGAATATGTACAGCCAGCTCCGGGGCTCTGTTTAGAGCCATAAGCATGCCTATATTGAGGAGCGATCTCTGTTTTCTCGTCAAGCCGTCGCGTGTCCAAGCCCAGCCCCAGCACCACTCCGTGACGAGCTCTTGTCCAGGACGAGAGAATTCGGTTGATCCGTTGGCTAGGGCGTTATCCACATATTCGGTTCCTACTACTTCTCGTCGAACCTTGAGGCCTTCTTCAAAGAGCTGCCGATGAAGGGGGGTAAGTTTGGGGTCGGTAGACATCTTACTCAACTGGTGTGATAGGTAGCCGACGAAGCGTGAAAGCCCAGTTAAGGTCTGGAAATTGCAAAGACAAGAGTTTGGGGTGGTGGAAAGAGGATGCTGGGGAAATGTACAATATTGAAGCTCCAGATGAGGGGGAAGTTGCATTTCATTGTCCGAGATTCGGAGTTGCTTTTTATGCCCGAGTGGGGGTCGTTGAACTGCAGGCCATGATAACTGCGACTGCCACGCCTTCCAGCTCAAACCCCCACGTTGTGAGCAAAAGAGCAGGTATTGCAAGAGCTTTCACGAGTAATAACGGTATTGATGTTGCTTTTAAATACAGTATCTTGTCCTTAATCTATAGGCTTTATGAGATAGCCGACAAGTCTTAAACGATAGTAAACATATCGTACAAGAGAGCTAATAGGACACTTACAAGATATCACAGGGCGTGTTATATTGCTTACAGTGTGATATCCGCCATATTGATTGACTAAATGTCTGGTGTCTCAGTCAACCGAGCTTCGTCATTGAGTCAGGTATCAATCTCTGGCTTGTGTAGGCAAGTGCTGTGGTGGTTCCTTTCGTTTCTCGTAACCGAGAAAAAAGGCCTGTGCTCGAAGTGGGCGGTGGATGTCTTAACCCAGACACTGTCGATATAATAAGAGATCACCGCCATCTTCTTCCGGAAACTCTATTCTTTCACTCTTGGTTGATCGGCCTGAGGCAGGATACCTAGTGAAGGTCTCTCGCAAGCGGCCCGCGAGGCCGTCACGCACAACCCAGCCCAGGGAGAAAACCAAGACGAAGTTAAATGTAAGGGAGTTTCTAGACAGTCGACAAATTTTCTGGATTCATGCTAAATTAACAAGCGTCACTCTAACAACACCGTCGAACTGAGTTCTTAAATTAATTTTATACTCTTACGGTAAACATCATCTCCAACTTTGACAACAAGTAATCTGACAGCTTTTCTCATGGCATAACGTGACATGTTCATGGAACCCGTCCAAGATTGCTCAGACCGTTCCCTTCTGTCCATTCAACTCCAAGATGATGGGTGCGGCAACGTGAGCACTATGCAAGCTTAAAAGCGTGGCAATTTCCAGCACTTCCAGAATCTCTTGAGGGGTAGCGCCATATCCCAGAGCATTCTTCATGTGAAGTTTGAGGCCGGGCTTGTACAGGTGTGTCGAAGCAGAATCAAAAGCGCAGTATACCAGCTCTTTCATCTGTTATACCACCATGTCAGTGCCAAATTGTTTCAATACGAGAGGAGAACCAACCTTCGGTTCCAAGACACCTTTCTTCCCATCTGCCTCCTTGATCCAGGGCAGGCTCGAGAACTCCAAGTATGCCTCAAAAAACTCAGGATCTAGTCTCAGAAAGTCCTCCCAGAAAGTATGCCAGTACCCTCTCTTTTTCGTGAAATCCTCCTTCAGTCTTTCTTGCCTATGGTTAAAGTCTTTGGTTGTCTCGTCGACGTAGAGACCCCCTTCTTTGAGCACCTCTACCAGCAAAGGAACCCCAACGTTACAAGCATGGATCCCCAGAGTGCTGCTTAGTTCGATAACCTCGGCAACTTCGGCCACCGAAGCCCCCTCTCTCAAAGCAGCAGCCACATGGCTCTTGATGCCGGGGATGAATAGATGTGTTGCGGCGCTGTCAACTGCTAAGCCTATTAAAGCTTGGTTCTTGGAGGACAGGTGTGACTTCTTTTTGGGTACTGAGGCAAGAGATACACTTGCGTTGAAGAAAGAAGGTGACAGGTTCAGGAGCGATGACCAGCCCTCATGAAAGGCAGCAGGCCCCAGAAGCGCATTGAAGCGGTTTCTGGCCGCTTGTTCCTGGGTCTGGTGAGACATGCTGGGAGGACTGTTTGCTGGGTTCATCCCGTCACAAAGTTCAACTTGGTAAATTAATTCAATGGTAGTTGAGGTACAAAGATAGCTAGCCATTGTGTCGGACAAACAACTGAGTTCCGGATGCTCGGGACAATTGACAACGAGGACAACAGAGCCAAAGATAGGCACTCAACTGCCGCCTCCTGGGCATCCCCCCACGCTGCAAGGCTAGAGTATGGTACTCAATCATGTTGATCCTCCAGATTACCACGGGATTCACGGGAAACTGGAGTGCGGGGGACAGCTGCATGTCAGAGGTTCAATCCCATGAGGGGATGATCAAGCCCCCCAGAATCGCAGCGGGTTTCTCTCCTCCCATTCTTCATCGTGTGCAAAAATGACCTCAACCCCTTTCGCCTCTAGCTCCCTAATCATCTCAATGGTTTCCTCGGCCTTTGCCCGGTCATGATGAATGCAACAACTCCTGCCCCTCTCGTCTTTCCATTCGCCAATCTGCTTCTCTCTGCGCAAAATGCGGCGATCATGGCAAGAGTCAGCGGCAAGATAAACCCAACCTTTCTCGGTCCAGGCAAGAATATTGGTGTGTCCTGGTAAATGTCCCGGTGCGTCAACAAGATAAAGAGATTCGTCGTTGAAAACGTCGAGAGTTTTCGGGATATTGAATGACGGAATTGGCCGCCACTTTGTCCAGTTGGGCGTCAGCTTTTTGCTATTCGGTGTCACGGAGATTGCGGTACTGGTTTCAAGAGCAATGCTAGGATCAGATAGTTCAATAGTTCTGCTAGAAGGTAGCAAATTTGCTTCGAAAAAGGAGTGGCTGCCCCTGAGAGAAGCCGAAGAGGTTCCAGAGAGCAGGGCGATCGAGCCGTGGCCCACCACAAATTCTGAACTCGAAAAATCGGATGGGCAGCCGATGTGGTCCCAGTGTACCTAGGCTGATCAGTTTATCATTGATGATGGGTAGGTAGTTTGCGGGACGCACATGAGAAAAAACAACGAAGTGAATATCGTTCACACTTAACCCCCCTTTCTGTAGACTCTTCACCACATCGGGATCCGTAGACATAGGCTGTCGAGTTGCGACATGTTGACGAATTGACGCCGAGTACAAGGAAGGATCTCGTCTCACCCCCAGGTCAAAGACGATATTTGTCCTCACGCTGCTGAGCGGCGATTTGTGCTGAACCAAAAAGCACAGAGAAGGAACCCTTTTTCGACTTGCCGGAAACGGGCATGGGTCAATGAAATGCTCTTCTGGGAGGGAAAAATGGCCTGCAGAGAGGGCATGGACCTGGACTGTACCCCTTGCCATGCTGGACACGTGTGTTGGTAAATTGCTCAAGAGTTTAGGCATGAAGACCAGATGGGACTGGGCCACACAGCCAGACAGGCGGAGGCATAAATATAGAGAGGAACAGCCCCTCTTGATAGGTCGCCACCAGAATTGTTCCCCGCGTGATTTCTACGCTCCAGCATCGATAATAACAGCCACACCTGCGATGCCGTCCACAGAAGACTACAACATTATAGCTTTCATCGGCCTCGGCGCCATGGGCAAGCCAATGGTAGTCAATCTGGCCACCAATTTGGTTCGAAGATGCGCGGACGTTGTCTTACGAGTCTATGACATTGCAGATGGGCCTGGGCAAGAGCTCCAAAAGCTATTCCCAGATACCGTCCAGAATGCAGACAGCGCAAGAGCAGCGGTCTCAGATGCCGTAAGTGGGACCTAGTGAGATACTGTCCAAGTCCGGGCCTTGCCCGGCGTGTCTACTGCCGTTGACAAATAGGGTCTGACCTACTGCTTCACAGGATATAGTTTTTTCGATGCTTCCCGAAAAAGACCACGTGATATCTGCCTATCTTGACCCGCGCACTGGTATCGTCAGCACCTTGGGACCGGACAGTGCCAAGATACTCATCGACTGCTCAACCATCGACACGGCTACCTCTCTGCATGTGAAGTCTGAGGTGGCCAAGGTTGCTCCCAGAACCTCGTTTTATGATTGCCCGGTGAGTGGTATGTTACTCCCACCATGTTCATATAAAATTTTAGAAGCTCACCTCCAGTAAAGGCGGCGTGCTAGGTACGACCAATTTTCCTCTTTTTAGAGCGTCCCCTTTGTATGCTCTGAATACTCCCCAGAGAGCGAGTTGCAGCACTGCATTTCGGCCGGATTTGCTAACGACGGTACGTCGGTAATCCGCCGACAGGAGCAGTCAAAGGCACGATAGCCTTTTTCATGGGGTGCTTACCATCAGACTCAAACCTACCACACTTGACTAAACTACTGGAATTTATGGGTAACAAGATAATTCCGTGTGGTGGCCCATCTCTCGGGTTAGCCGCGAAGCTGTCCAACAATTACCTCTCTGGTATCATCACCATCGCCACTTCAGAGGCCATGGACATGGGCATGCGAGCCGGTATCGACCCCATGTCACTTGCGTCAGTTTTCGCGTCTGGCACGGCGCAGAACCGGCAATGTGATATGTTTAACCCGGTCCCGAATGTATGCCCACAGGCACCCTCCTCCAAGGGTTATCGCGGCGGGTTCAGGGTAGAACTGATGAAGAAAGACATGGGATTAGCCGTTGACATGGCACGACAGGTGGGGGCCAAGAATGTCCTGGGCCTGTGCGGTTTAGGTGTCTATACCGCTGCCAGTGCGGCCGAGGACTGCAAAGGTCTAGATTCCAGAGTAGTGTATAGGTATCTAGGAGGGAAAGAGAACAACTTGAAGGCGGACTGATCAACATGTGAACAGCGCAAGGAGAACTTGGTATTAAGTAGAAACGCCAACCATGCATGATATTATCTTGCGCTATTAAAATCTCCCCCCTGTTATGTATGCGACTGATGCGATGCTATCTAATCTCGCGAGTTTTACAGGCAAACTGTCATGAAAAAAAAAAAAGGAAAAAGAGAAACGAAACCCGGAACAAAAATGAAAAACCCAAACCAGCCTCTCGTCATCCGTGCGATGGCAATTCTCATGCTGCTTATATCAATCTGTATACATAACTATGCCACATATTCATCGTTCCAAACAAAATGAAAGGGAACCAAAAGGGAAGGAAAGACAAGAGAAAACAAAAGAAATTGGCATACATTTTCATCATGTTCATATTCTCCCCCATCCTTTTCCAGGCCCAGTGCCTCCAATTCTAGGTCTAGACTGCCTGGAAATAGCTGATCTGGTCCCTTTGAGGTTCTTGAAGGTCAGATAGCGCATAACATGCCAGTTGTTGATCCACCCCCTCCCCCATGTCCCCCTGGCCAGCGTCTTGGACTGTTTGGCAGCGCCAGGAAGGCGGACAGCAAGGGCCGGGGTGACGCAGTGCTTCAAGAAAGCCCAAAAGAAAAGGATCTGAAATGAGAGGCAAGTGAGGAAGGTCCAGTCAATTTCGTCGCCGGGGTGGGATTCGTCGGAAGCTGAAGGGCCAAAGAGGAGGGCGAGGCCAAGGAGCAATGGGGAGGATTCGATAAAGGAAATGGTGCTACACGAGTCTTGCATCTGTTGGTGCGGGGGTCTATTGAGGTTGGTGGGGGATGCAGTGGTGGTAGTGATCGTAGTGCCAGCTGTGACGTGGCTGCGTACCTGCACTTCTACCCTCGAGAGTGTGGCCTCCAAGGGGGGTGTGGGTGCAGAAGGGCGTGACAGAAGCGTGGAGAAGGCTGAGGATAGTCACATACCGCGACCAAACAGAACGGGGTACCGGAAGAGCTTCTTCTTCCAACCGCCGCCGCTGCCCGAAACTACAGCTGGAGTTTGGGATTTGCCTTTGACGACTGGGGCTTCAGCCTCTGGCTTAGGCGTCGATGAAGACTCGGCAGCTGGAACTGAAACGGAGACGGGGAGGTTCTTGTTGCTGCCAGAAAACTTGGAGCGCGTCCTTGCGAGTGTGAGGTGTAGGGACGAGGTGGAACCTCTTCCCAAAACCCCGTTTTTGAGGCTCCTGAGGCTCTTCGCTCTGCTGGCCTTCGGGACGATGACTGGAACGGGCTGTGGCTGCTCAACGGTCGACGGAGCGGGCTCCGGCTCCGGCTTCGGCTTTTGCTCAACCGCTTGGGGCTCAGCGGGCCCAGCGGCGTCAGCAATGTCGGGAACTTCGTCGGCGCCCTCCTTGGCCGCCTCGGTGACGGTGTTCTCGATCTCCACTCTGGGAGTGGGAGCAGCTTCAACGACTTCGAGCTGTATCAAAAGAAGAAAAAGGTTAGCACCAAGGCATCCTCCGGGTGTGGTGTGACGCTGGGACAACAACGCCGAATGCAGAATGCCGGAAAGAAAAAGAAAAAAAGGGATGTACCTCCTTGGAAATCGAGGGCCCTTCTAGGGAGTGATGGGTGGCGGGGAAGACTGACTTCTCCATCTGATCCTTCTTATCCTCTTCTTTTTGTTCCTGGGTCTCGTCAGCAACGGGCCCAGAAACGGCCTCGAGAATTTCGGCCGGAAGCTCCAGCTTGCTCGGAAGTGCGGTGACGGGCTTGGGCGAGGGAAGAAGAGCTGATAGGGCTTGCTGAGATGCTGTCTCTTCCCCAGCAGGCTCAGAAGCAGGCTCAGAAGCCTCCTTGGCCTCCTCTTTGGGCGCTTCCAGCTCGGCTGTGGCTTCAGCAGAAGTAGCAACGACAGTCTCGATTCGCTCCTCCTGCTGAGTCTTGGCCTCAGAGGGGGCATTATCAAGCCCATTGATCTCGGTCACAGGCAGAACCTCCTGGGGAGGTGGGGTCGGGGGTACCTCGACCTCTACAACCGAAGGCGCAGGTGCCTCTTTGCCAGCAACGACCTGCTCGTGCTCCGAAGCAGTGTCAATTTCGGACCAGAAGCCAGAGTCGGCTTGCCTCAAGGCCGCACGAGGATTAATCTTGGGCTCAAGGGCGGGCATCTTGTCGGAGATGACAATGGGGACAGACGAGATGGGTGTCTCCTGGAGCACCGGGAGAGCTTCGAACTCACCCACTGGCTCAGGGTCCATGTCGATGTGCTTGCCAGAGTCGGCGCGCTCACGCTGCTTGGCAAGGGCTGGGATGGGGCCGGACCTTTCAACCTCCTCCTTCTCCTCAAGCACCGGGGGGAGCTGTTGGGCCGGTACCTCAATGACAAATTCGGGGTTTTTGCCCTGGGGCAAGTTCTCAGCGTGCACCTGTTCATGTGCCTTGACCTTGATCTCCTCGACCACCTCTCTGAAGGCTTCCCGAGCCGGCTCGTCACACTCGACAACTGTAGGCGTCTCCGAGATGGGATCTAGCTCAAACACGGGCTTGGATTGTGCGAGAGGCTCCTCCACCTGCGCTTGTTCTGAAGCCAGAATGGGCAGGAAATTCTCAGAACGCGCCTCGTTAGACGACTCGGGCTGTCCTTCGGTCCCAATCAGTTCATCCTGTGATGGCCAGGGGCTGGCTGTCTTTGTGCTCTTTCTGGAAGAGGGTGTTGGGAATGAATCCTCCCTTGAGATGGTCCTTGACCTGAGGTCAATATTGGACATGGGAGTGCCCGGTGCTGGGGGAGGTGATGTCGCCCTCGAGCTGCTGGGGGTGCTAGGCGGCTGCTGCTGTTGGTTTTGTGACTGTTGTTGGGCCTGCTGCGGTTGGGGGGCTGGCTGTGGCTTGGGGACATAACTCTCACAAAAGATTTCGAGAACGGTGCGTAGAAGCACTCGGTTGGGCGATAGGATGCTGCTGATTTGGTCGAGCAGGTCCGACTCTCGAAGAGCCCTGGGGTCCTTGAGATGAGGACGGATTCGCACCCTTAAAAAATTCAAGAACCAGTCGTCATTGTCAGAGAGCGTGGGATGGGCGTCTCTAGCCACCTCCAGCAGCGAAGGGAGGGGCAGCCCCTCGCCGAACCTTTCAATCTTGGCCTCGGCGAGCTTCATGAGTTCGGGGAGGTCGTAGTGCTTCGCAGCGGCGTAGGCCTGGATACTGGTCTTGAGCTCGGCAATCTGCCGTGGGAGGTCCTCGGCAGACTTTGGCTTGAGGGTCTCGTAGGTGCCGGTATGCAGGTAATGGACGAGGACGTGGCCCACGTCGTCTGAAATCTGGGGGAGCTCTGGGAGGTTGTCCTCGTAGGCGGCGTGGAGCCTGGGGCTTTTGAGGAGGACGTCCTTGGGCAGCGCCAAGGGGCTTGCAAAGGGAACTGTGCAGGTGGGGCTGGCGTATGGTCTGCTTAGCCAGGTTAGTTTTCATGGAAGCTAATAAGGAGGGCATTGGGGGTTTGTTAAACACATACGAGGTATCGGGGCGGGGGTCGATCTCCTGTCTGGGCAGAGCAAGCTGACCGTCGATTCCCTTCCTGGCAGCGCCGCTCTTCTTTTTCCTGGCCATGGCAGAGCTGGTGAGGGTGCAGACGATGTGGAGGAGGAAGGCGATGAGAGTTAGAAGGGCAACGCGGATGAGGCTGGATGGGTCAACAGTGAAGTGGAGGTCGAGGTTGTAGAGATAAGTCTTCATGGCTGGCCAGAGACTCAACGGGGTTATCTCTTAAGTCTTTGGGCGGTGGAGCCGTGCTGGGGACGACGACTCCATCTTTCTTAATCCTTCTTTTACCGCTACTGCAGGGCTAGCTGGGTGCAGCGGCGGTGCATCTCGACTCGCCATTTGCCAGAGTTGGGCCTCAATTGCTGATGAGTTGTCAGTGCTCAACTATCCCCAATCGGAAGCGGGCCTGCCAACCAGGAGCCCCCTCGGCGGCCAGTCACCTTGATAGGGCTGTCTGGGAACCATGTGAGTCCCCGACGTGGGCCTGTCGAACCCAATGTTTCACGGGAGACAACTGCCTGAGGGGCCACGACGACACGATGTGATGTGCTGCTGCACTGCATGTGCCGTGTTGGGCAGTCTGGCCGGTATTTTGCTGGTTTGCACATCTGAGCACACTGGCCGCGGCGGCATCGCGATTCCGGGGAAACTGGGGCTTAACATAATTGTGCAGGGCTAGCGCATCTGTCAGTCAGTCAATGGCAATCAATGTCTTATCTTTCGGGCCCCTCATCTCACCTGACGGGTTGGCGGGGTTGTTGTATAAAACTGACAATCGATCTACTTGGCCCGGTCAGCCAATTCGAGCCCATCAATTCAGGCGGTGGTGGTCGTTGTTGTTAGTTCAAAGTCGTGAAAATCAAGTGGTACCCAACCCAAGTCTGTGCCTAAGGTGTGTGAGAGGGTTAGGGTCTGTCAGTAGTAGCATCCTGCGTAAGCTAGCAGCAGCACAACTGAGCCATTGCCATTGCCATTGATAGTTGAGTCGAGATGGATGATCAATCAAGCAATCGCAGGGCAATTGGAGATTCAATTGGGCATTGGTCCACTGCATGCGTTGTCGCAGGGTTCGTGCATGGTGCATCAGGACCCAACCAAACCCTGGCTGGTCAACGGCTGGTCTCCATCGCTCCAGGTCGTTTCCGGTTTTTCTCTTTCCTTTTCTTTGCTCGCTCGAATTCAGCTGCACTGCTCTCCAGATGATGAAGTATGGAGGAATCTTTCATTAGTCGAGACTCAAGAGAGAGTGGCGGCTCCATGGCCGTCTGCCCCACTACGTACCTCGATTTTAATTAACTTTACGGCGGCTGTCGCGTGCTTGCGCGTTTCGTGTCTAGGCTGTTCGTAAGATCTCAATTCTGGTTCCCTTTCAAAACCTTCACCGCCTACTTGCTTGGTTCGATCGCCTCCCTATCACTCTCCCCCTCCACAACAAAACCTGGAACAGCCGATGCAATGGCAGCCCCTCGGTGCACTGTCTTCTACGAAGGCCTGGAAAAGGACTCCCCCAAAATGATACCTAAGCGCTATGAGGTCTGCCACAAGACAGACAGCCTCATGCACTGCTCTGGGTGCAGCGTCTACCACTACTGCACCCGCGACCATCAGGCCCAAGACTGGTCAGCCCACAAACCCACCTGCAAGCAAATCTGCGCCAAGCGCAAGAGGGTCTAGGCCGAGGAGGACAAGATCCATGCTCGCGGGGGCCAGCTCCCCTGGGACGACCCCCAGTGTCATTGTCTTCTGGCGCGCCCTGCTTTCTCCAGCTCACCCCCGTTGTGGCCCTCTACCTGACCAAGTTTCGGCCGCTGCAAAACCTCAAGGGAATCAAACGCCTGCGGGAAACCAAGCCGCCCGGCAGTCCCATCCCGACGAGAGAAGAAATCCTTTCTATTCTAAAGGACAAGTACCAATGCGTAGGCAACACAGTCGACAACCAGCCTGTCGTCAACTTTTGCAACAACGTGGGCCTGCTGACCGAAAAGATGAACGACCTGCTCCAGTAGATGACTACAACAAATACATCGGGAGCTGATCACAGATCCTAGTGAGGAGGCCTTTTCTTCTCTTTCGGCACCTTACAGCCCCGGATCTTGAAATGAGGCCCAGCTAGCGTTTGCGCATTTGTATTTTTCCTGGGCCGTGAGCGTGGCTGCCATAACTGCCTTAAGGAAGGTGATTGACAATGAGAAGTACTAATGTGGATACACTAATTCGCATCCCGTGATTCAGCCAAAAACACCAAGGGTCAACTATACGGAGAGTTGAGTATACGTAACTAAAAAAGCCCTTGTCAGTCGAGGTAGGTGGTTGGTGAGGGGTTGGCAGCAGGCCAGCCCCGCTGGCAAAAATATCGTCGCCTGCAGGATTCGAACCTACGCTCCCGAAGGAACGCCCTTAGCAGGGGCGCGCGTTAACCACTCCGCCAAAGCGACCTGTGATAATGATTGTCAATATCAATGCTTATATATCAATTCAGCATCCTCGCTTCACAACCTTTTCACAGCTAATGACGGATTTCAATCTATGGTCATGTGATTTCTCCTACGAGTGAGATAGATTTTGGCCCTTCCTGATCTCCTCCATCATTAACTCCTTCACGATACCCACTCCTTCATCCCTGTCCTGTTGAGAAGTGATGTCCAGTCCCCAGGCCGCCAGAAAGGGAGCTTCGCCACGGTAATTACGATGAAGCCACATGCGCTCCTGGTGCGTATATCTTCCTGCTATTGCTGACGACGTAGTAGAATCATCAGGTGACACCGGCGTCAGCACCCAAGACTCAGACACGATGCGGAAATGCGAAGGCGGATGAGCGCAGGGCAACGAGTCTTTTCGGGCGGGAAATGGTTGAATAATACTGCCGGCCGTCGGTCTGGTGATGATCACAGTCATTGCTGTGCTTCCGCTTGCACTGTCTGGTGTCTTTGGGGGCGCTCCCAACCCTGTCACCGTGTTGGCCATATACATGGCGTTTGGGAGAATCGACCCCGTCTCCGATTCTCTCTGCTGAGCTGCCGCGATGTGAGGTACGACTAGAGCTGCCGGCAATGAAGGGGTATCCAGCATGATCATTCCAATCAACCTTTCCACATCTGCAGACTCGGTGGATACGTGCATGCATGCGGTTTGGTTCTGAGTTGGGAGGCCTGGAAGCGCCTTCCATTTGGAGCTTTTTCGAGTCAGTGTATTTGGTGACTCGTCTTTCCGTTCCAGAGAGGGAACTCGAAGCGGAAGAGGATGAAGGTCGACATCTTTATCGGGTGGGCGTAGTCTTGTCAGGGATGGGTGTCTCGATAGCGGCTTGGTTGGCAGGCGCGAGCACTCCAAATCTTGCGAGTAAAAGTCGAGCCACTGAGTGCGTCGGCTGTCGGCCGACGTTGCCCGACTTCGTTGTGTCGCTCTGGCCCCCGTAATGGGAGCATCTTCGACACGGCCACCGCCAAGGTGCGTAATCTTTGGCCAGGAAACAGACGGAGCCGTGTCTGCGCTCCTAGGGGCTATTTCGCTGAGGGGCGCCCCTCATGTAAGCAATGAGTCCTCGTGCCTGGTAACAAGTGTGAATCGGCCGTTACCTACCCGCTGCTGTTGGAACGTTTCACCCAGTTGCGTATCCGCAGGCTCGTCTTCTTGGTAACGGACGCCCTCACTGAGACCGACCTCCCCGGTTGGCCTATGGCCATTTTCTGGACGTCTTTTTTCTTCGGCTCGACGGTGAACATCAACGCTTCAGCTACCAGTCCAGCCATGGCTGGTGTCTTTGGTCCAGAATATGTTTCATGGATTGTCTCCATGGGCTCGGGTTTTGCCATGGTGCGTCAGCTTTCATCAGAATGGGTTTGCTGACGAAAAGATCAACGGATGCATGACAGATATGTGCTATATAGGTATCCGGCCCGGCCGTATCCCTGTCCCTTCTTTTAGTGTATGTGTGGGTGGGTGAATATCCGGTCGGTCCAAAAAAACAAACCCAAATCACCAGTTAAGCTTGGAGAAGATGAGAAATCCCAGTCCTACCGTTGCGTCACTTTGCTTTTTGTGTGGGCTTGGTGTTTGGCAGCCAATCCCTTGCCTCGAGCAAGTGAAACACAAAACACCAATACGGACTGCACCAATCACAACCCGCTCAGCTTGATGCGAACGCCCCAACAAAGACATTCCGGGCCCAGACCGATTCACCTCCTTGCATCGCAGTTTATTGGGACCTCATCATCCTTGTTAAACAAAAATTGATTCAAAGGGCCGATAAATGTAATAATAACAGACCTGGTCGCCGTTTGTATTTTGTCTATCCAGGTAAAGTCTAGCTTCTATATGAAACCAACCCCTATTCAGCACAGCCAGAAACCTCCTTAAGAACAGTTGATTTCTGTAATCTGACTCTTTGGCAGGTTCGTAGTTTCGTCCAACACCTTGACAAACCGGTTCTTGACCTCTTCAAGCTTCTCATCCCCAGCTCGCGTTTTGCCCATGTGCTCCATCGCAGCAAACACGACACTCTCCATCAGGCGAAGTGCCAACTCACCGGCCTTGTCATGGTTGTAAAAAGCCGGTGTTTCGTTCACCTCCAACAACCACACTCTTCCCTCGACATCGACCAAAAAGTCGGCAGCAAATAGCTCGAACGACTTGTCGACCGTGTTGAACTTGTCGGCCATGGTGTGCGCAGCGGCCTTGAACAGTTCCGCAGTCACATTGCAGATCTGCTCCCAGACGCTTTCCTTCCACCCACCTCCCAACAGCTTCTCGGGAACAGCGTCAGACCAAAAGTCTCTCATAGACTCATTGCTGACAAACTCATCCTCGTCCTGCAGAGCCGTGTTGGTGAGGCTGGATCGCAAGCTCGGGTTTTCCCATGGAGGCTGGTAGTCCTCGCAGGCCAAAAGGGTGAGCAGCTCCCGGAAAACGTGAACCTTCAAACGACCCATGGCTAGGACGTATGCCCTGACATGCCACTTCTTGCCCTCGACTGGTGGTATGCGCACAATGTATTGCTGTGCGACAAATTCCCGCATCTGTGCCGAAGGAATCCGCCCGTCCTTCTTGAAAACGTACTGCACTCGTTTGTGGTCGCCTTTGCCCTCGCCCTGCGCCTTCTTGTCGTCTAGCCCAAACCCGCTAATTGTTGTGACCAACGCATCCAACGCGTTCAGCCCAGGTAACGACAAGGAGACGCCATTCTTTTCCTTCTCCTCCTCTTCCTCTTCCTCGTCATCAGTGTACTCGTACTCGGCCAGTTCCAGATGACTTGCCAATTCTTCCACTGTGCTAAAGATTCTGATTCCCGCACCACAATCGATCAGCGCCGGCTTCAAAATCCACCAGGTTCTCTCCTTGGGCTCACGGCCTTCATTCTGCTCCAACGAGTACAGCAAGGTCAGGTCGTCAGCCGCAGTCAACGACTCGTCGACATACTCCGCGTAATCAAGCGAGAGCCTCACGGTAAGGGGAACATGGTCAGCCAGCTTGCTCTCTGGCCTCTTTGCCCTCCAAAAGTCGACCACCCTGGCGAGATAGTCCTTCCTGGCCAAAGCGTCGCTGGATGGGTAAGCATTGATCAGCCCGTTTTTAGAGTTGTTGAGAATCGCAAAGTTGCGTCCAATCTCCCAGCCGTCGAGGTACTGGAAAGATTCCTCGAGGGGCTCGTTAGGGAAGTCCTCAAAACTATCATAAAATATGGCGCCGGGGACATGGTCGAGAATGAACTTGCGAAGATGGGGGTTGAGCCAAGGGCAGGCTCCGTTGATGAAGACGTGCATTCCGGTGTTTCAATTCCTTTCTTCTGTCTTGAGAGATGGCTTGAGCAGAGAGACAAGAGATAAAATAAAGGGCGTTCAGCGTGAAATCTTGCCCTTTTCTGCTTCTGGGGGTTGGATCACTTGGGGAGGGATGACCAGGCGTGCAGCCAGTTTGAATTCCATATGGTGAGGTGGTGTTGGTGAGGCGTGTTGCTGGGCTGCCATACAGGTGGTGACGAAGCAGGAAAGACACGGACGCTGGGTCGGCGATAATGGCCAAGAGGAAAAGGGCATTCACACTTGGCTTGGGTTTTATTCATTATATAACATTCTTTCTGTTCACCTTGTCCTAAAAAGTCCTTCTGTCAGTCCTTCAAGAAAAACCACAGTGGATCAGAGCCAAGAAGTCGAGACAACAACGCCAAGCCGGCTCGCCTTCTCGCGACGAGGGACATTACCTAACAAGCATCCGACCACAAGGTGGGCCTGGAATTATCAACATTTAGATTGGACGGTGCATGATTTCGTCCACGTAATGTCGGCAGCAGTATCCTGGCGCTATCGCGATGTTGTTACATTTCATGAAAAGCTTGCAAGCCGCACGAAAAAACCAAATAGGATCACAATGTGTCAGCAAAATGTCGACTGCAAGCACGTGCTCTTCAAGCATATAAAGTGATCAGGGATCAGGGGCCGCAAGAAAAAAGGAACCCTAACCCTTGTATACTAGGAAAAGGGGTGAAAAGGGGCCCTGAAGCGGATGTCAACAAAACAGGATTAACCAAAACATTTGAAAGAGTAAGTTGTCAAATCGCCTTGGTATGTGGAAACACTAGGTGCGAGAATTTCAGTTATTTATTTCCCTCTCAAATGTTGCAGGTTTTCACACAGCAAGGGAAAAAGACTGATGTCTTTGACTCAAGTAGGTAGTCCATGACGCCTGGTTTTACTGCAAAGGTCAACACTGCCTAAGTGTTCACCTCATGTTTTCAACCATCAGCCTCATAGTGTCTGGGGCCTCTATGAAGAGATGGCTATGGTTGTCGCGGACGTTGGGGAATCCCTATGCTGGTCCCATGTACTGAGATCATACGACTGGCAGTCAACCACCAACCCCGCAACGTGACACAACAGCACAGAGCGGATCTGTTTGATAGCGGCATAGCGACAAACAGACTGCACCACCACAGTTAAGGCTCTGTTGCGACTCCTTCCTTTGGCCTTCTACGTTTGGAACTTGCACGAAATCCCCAGGCTGCATTTGACTTGAAACTCTCCATTCCATGAACGTCTCTCTCGTGTCTCACAACAGATGTATGGAATCTCTCCTCCTGTCGCTTAATATCGATCAGCGAGTATTCCCAGTGATATCGCTCGATGCATGCCTGTTAAAGCGGTCCTCCACCAGTCACATGCTCCCAGAAAGCATCTGTTGGGCATCGAGCTCTCTGGAACTGTGACGCCAGGTGTCCAAGTTACACAGCCTTAAGCCACGGGTTCATCTCACTTTGGACAGCAATCCCCGCAACTTCACTGTGAGCTAGTTCCTACATTGGGCTTCTCTCACTTGCCCGTAGTTACCACCAAACTTTGATGCGGCATTTTTGTTAGTGGATTAGAATGACATAGCCAAGTAATGGGAACTTCTCTCGTTTCGGCATTTGACTCAGGTTCGAGCCTGAATCACTCGGACCCTGTTTCTCACTGATCTTTTGCATCTGTCTCTAGTATGTTGCTCAAGAAAGCTTCTAGACTTGGCATGTTTGGGCTTGGTGAGCGGGGATAGTCAGTGACATACACGTCTCTAGTCAATGCTAGGCTTTGTGACCCCCATTTTGCATGCCAACGAGAAACTATCCAAGATGTGACCTGACCATTACCTGCCCATGCTGACAGGGAGGTAACGAGCTTCTTTGTGTGCATGCATTTGCCGTGAGTGAAATACCACGTGAGGGGAGACAGTGTTATGTGATTCGAGTGGCCCGTGTTTCAACACTATTGCTAGACTTGACTTCTTGGCTGTCTTCGTCTGCCCTACTGCAGATGACCAGGCCTGATGACATGGCTCTTCATGCTAAGTACCACGGCATAATTTGTTGTCAACGGCCGTCCTTTGATTCATGTCATTGTTTCCTTCAGGTACCCAACGATTTATTCTCATCTGGATGGTCCGAGATGAATACCTAGGCAGCTTTTGTAATATCAAAGATCCAGATGGTACCGCCAAGCTGGTTTGATCCTCTTCTCACGAAGCCACGTGGCAGGCAAAAAAATTCTAGTCAGAAGCATGAGCATATTAAACTACCAGACTGTGCCAACCCGCATATGGGCTCTTCCCTTGCTACTCGGCAAACATGTCATCCACATACCTAGTCAATCGCCATGTTTTGCAGATATCCACTGCGCACGCATGATGGTGACGATCATCGTGGTGTATGCCAGGACTCATAAGAGCGAAACCACTGAACCACAACTCGGGGTGCGTAGTGAAGCTCCATCTATTATCAAGCCCAATGCGATAGGTTCTTTGATTCTATCCTCAGATTCCCATAAACATCCAAGCCAACGCCAGATCCCTTGTTCTGCGAACAGCATCAATGATCTGATAGATACTCTTTTGTCTCGGAGGCGCACCCGAGCCTGCGGCATGATCTTCAGCACATGTAGCTTTTCATTCACTGCGGCTGTATGTCTAGACAGGTACCTGGTACCTAAGTAGGTATCGGCGGTTAGCAATTGTGTGCCGTTCCTGAGCCCAACAGTGATACTTGGCTTCCCATTGGAAACAAGATGCAAGAAACTTGGAGTTGGGAGTTGGGCATCCGTTGAATATTCTCAATAATCATTAAACCAATTGTGACGGCGGGGCCCATATTCTTTGGTAATCCGAAAGAAGTATAACTTGGGGTATATCTAAAATCATCTGTCAGTTGTGATAGATCTCGCTGCATGGTCATGACACAGCATCGACAAGTCAGGAACAGCACAGCCATACGCCCTAAGCCCAAAATTTTCTGCCTGCCGCCGAACCAGGAGATACTAGCTACGCCCGAGCTACCACCTGATCATTGTCATCTCGACTCGAAAATGAGCCTCTTTTTTGTACAGTTACTCGGCACCAAATCTAACAAGCTTTTTCACTGACAAGATGGACAGGGCAGCAAATCTAGCTCTTCACGGAATATTAGTCATAGCTACCGTGACAAGCACTTTTCCTCCAGCCATGGATCACGCAGTAAACACCGCGATCGAGACCCCAGAGCCTCTGGCACCACCATAGCCGCGGATGAAGATGGCGTTCGAGTTCCCACAGGCACCTCCTTTCTATTCGTGGTAAACGAACTTAACCCCAACTATGAACCTCAAGTCGGGTCTGATCTTCAAGGTGGTGAAATGCTTAGAGATCAGTGGTTCAACCCTATGCCCCCCGAACATGCGAATGAGTACTTGGATGAATGGCCCGGATTAGTATTCCGGTATCGACAGGAGCAGCACGGTGGCGTCGTAACCCTAGAGAATGAGTATCAATGGTGAGTGTTCGAGCCTAGCGGACTAAATAAAAGAAAAGCTTGCTTACCATCATAACATGGAAAAAAACAGGTACCGTCCTGGCCGAGGACACGAAGGTCATATTGTTCGTGTTGACGCGGCCGGCACCATCACCGGCCGCCCCATGGTTTACAGCCAAGCATCCATTTTCTCCTGCGGTAGCCACCTGCCTGTTATTGTCGGCCCAGGCGACGCATCACTGGGTAACTCGAGAATTCTACGCCAAGCATTGGATAGCGACACGGTGTTCTACTGGAGCCTTCTTCCCATCTGTCGCTGGAACGATATCTCCAACGTCAGCTATGTTACCACCGAAGGACGAGGCGGACCTTCCGTCGTCGGCAAAAACCCTTCCTGGATCCCGTCGCTCGTTCCTCAGATTTATTCAAATCCAAATGCAAACCTGGTGTCAGGTGGGCTGTCGGGTGATCTATCTGTGTTGATCGGACTCATGGCTTTTCACAGTAGGAAAGGAAGGGCGAGTGAGGTTTTCAGCTCGCAAAAGTGGCATCACAACCGGTGGGTAGGAAGCCAGCACGCCCCAACGCATGGTGGGTTTATCTCTCTTTATTTTTGATGTCCTCGCCTTCTGATCCTCTCAATGATGATGTATACGAGGTTAGATTGCCGGCTAACGCAATAAACAGTGCCAAGAACCCAAGAAGACAACCCGCGTGGATTTTATGTTCAAGTTTGTCTCGATAACCTGGTGTGGGGGTTGGAGGACAGTGAGGAGAACGACATTTTGGCCCAAGAATGTTCGCAGCGTATATTTGCACTCGAGTGGCACAGTGTACTGGTAAAGGAGAACTTGGCATGATCAAAGTCTTTTCAGCTTTGTTACAGCATATCTTCGTGCAGACTTCATCGCCGGATTAGACACCTAGATATCTCCGAATCCGATACTCCTGGCGGTGCTGGTAAGGTTAGGTATACTTTGGCGCACACGGAGGATTTTCCACAGCGTTCTATTTTCAAAGATAGGTTGGATGACCGGGAAATGGCCCGCCCAGGGAGATTGACCACCCCCTCACATCAGCCACACAACGTTGATGAGATTACCCCTGAATGCTCACACTCCCCACAACAAGACCAATATTGGGTCAATTTCTATGGGAGTTATACC